>NW_020769332.1:8453142-8471808 GCF_900518735.1 Pseudonaja textilis | reverse complement strand
TCTCTTCTTCCTCCTCCTCCTCCTCTTCCTTCTCCTTCTCCTTCTCCTCCTTCTCCTTCTCTTCTTTCTCCTTCTCCTCCTCTTTCTTCTCCTCCTTCTCTTCCTTCTCTTTCTCCTTCTCTTCTTCTTCCTCCTCCTTCTCCTCCTCTCCTCCTCCTCCTCCTCCTCCATCACAGTGTCCCTGACATCACGTGATCACGATCCAGGTACTTGGAATCTCTGACAGCAACATCTGGCAATGTTTGTTTGCCAATGGACTCCCTACCCCCCACCTCCAATTATTTCCAAAGGGCTGCGCTGCTTTACTAATAAGCTGCCTAGAGCCCTATAAATAACCACCGCTTTGCTTTGGGGATCTGGAAGAGTTCATCATCAAGATTTTGACAAAGATTAAAACATCTTTTTAGCTGAAGCAATCATCCAGTTCTCGTCCCATTACCTGCTGAGCAGCCAAATGAGAGAGAGAGAGAGAGAGAGAGAAAGTTGCAGCGCCGTGTTTTGCTATCCAGATGCCACCAGATGTCTTTGGCATCTGAGATCGAAGCTATGACATGAGAATGACAAAAACAGCTTCACCAAATGCTGTTGGGTTGAATCTAATAATTTTACAGAAGCCTCACTCCATTTGCTACATTCCTGCATGAACTTAAAACCAGGGTAGGCAATTAATGTTCTCAAGGTAAGGGAGGAAGGCCCATGAGCAACTGGGACTGTTGTGTAGGACTGAATAGGACCAACACATGTATGTTTGCGTAGGCAGGCACAGACACACATACATAAATTGGGGCAGGTGGGGAATAAAAGCAACCCACAGAGCTACAGAGCACTGCACATCAGAACAACACAAGGACAGTTTTTTCGCAAACTCCATCACTCTGCTAAACAAATAACCCCTTCAACACTGTCCAACTATTTACAAAGTCTGCATTACTATTAATCCTCCCATCACTCCTTATCACCCATTTCCTCCCACTTGTGACGGTATGACTGTAACTTTGTTGCTTGTATCCTTACAATTTATATTGACTGTTTCCTAGTATGATTTCATTGCTTATTGTACCCTATGACTATTATTCAGTGTTGTACCTGATGATTCTTGACTCTAGACGAATGTATCTTTCCTTTTTATGCACACTGAGAGCATTTGCACCAAGACAAATTCCTTGTGTGTTCAATCACACTTGGCCAATAAAGAATTCTATTCTATTCTATTCTATTCTATTCTATTCTATTCTATTCTATTCTATTCTTATTCTATTTTTTCTATTCTATTCTATTCCATTCCATTCTCAGAGGCCACACAGGGACAGGTGAAGAACAGGATATGACTGTTCAATGAATCATTGCCATTGTTAAGTTGACTTCATGTCAGGAAGCCAGCAATCGCCCTAATTAAATCATGATTCTAGAGCCAACTTTCAATAAACTTTAAAGGATTCATTAAGGACCTGCCCTGTCTGAAGCCAACTCTGGCATACGTAATTCACAGTCACCTCTGACCCTGTTTCCCCCCCCCCCCCCCCCCCGATGTGTCATAAATCAGATTCTTCAATTGAACACATTCACAGGCTGGGTGTCATCATTCACATTCTCCAATTAAATATATTCCCCGGCAAAAGCTCTGGTAGTTTAGCTACAATTTTTTAAAGGTAAGTGTTGTAGTTCGCTGGCAGCAGGTGTGGACGGCCAAGGTCTCGGAGAGTGAAGACTCAGATGAGGGGCCTGCGTGGGATGCAGGGATGGGGCCACGACCATCAGGGAGTGGAATGCTGCCTTTGGAGATGGTGGAGGCTGGCAGCAGTGATGAAGAGGTGCCCAAGGAGCCTGTGCCCAGTGGGCGTGCGCTCAGGGCTGCTCATAGGAAAGACTTGGCTTGACTCAAATAAGAGATAATCAGAGTTGGAAGGGATTGGTCATCTAGTCCAGCCCCCACTCAAGCGGGAGACCCTACCCCATTTCTGACAAATGGCAGTCCAATCTCTTCTTGAAAGTCTCAACTGATGGCGCTCCCACACTTCCCAGGGCAACTTTTGTTCCACTGGGTTGATTGTTCTCACTGTCAGAAAATTTATCCTTACTTCCAGGTTGAATCTCTCCTTGATCAGTTTCCATCCATTGTTCCTTGTCTGGCCTTCGGGTGCCTTGGAGAATAGCTTGACCCCCTTCCTCCTCTCTGTGGCAGCCCCTCAAATATTGGAAGATGCTCTCCTGTCTCCCCTGATCCTTCTCTTCCCTGGACTAGCCAGGCCCAGTTCCTGCAGCCGTTCTTCGTATGTTTTAGCCTCCAGTCCCCTAATCATCCTGGTTGTTCTTCTCTGTACTTTTTCTAGAGTCTCAACTACTCCTTTATTTCCAACCTTGCCTGAGTTGACCCACCAGAGCTGAGTGATGGGAAAAGCCTAGAAAATAGTCGTGAGATCATCAGCTTCTGGCAATGACAGGTTCAGCGAGATGGAAAGACAGTTCACACAAGGAAAAGTAAAACATTTGGGAGAACTGTTTCCATTCCAGACTGAGCTGAGCCCTCTGCCTAGTTTAATGTACTTGGGTCTTCTGGGGCTTCAACATTTTGTCTGCTCTTATCAGAGGTGGATATTCAGCAGGTTCTGACCAGTTCTGGAGAACTGGTAGCAGAAATTTTGAGTAATTCAGAGAACCGGCAAATACCGTCTCTGACTGACCCAGCCAACCCCATCTCTTCTCTGCCTCCCATTGAGTCCCAGCTGATCGGCTGGGTCTTCTTTGGTTGCCCTGCACAGGAGAACGGAGCTGGAAAGCAGGTTAGTGGAGTGGGGAGGGAATGGGGATTTGGCAGCAACCTTCCCCTGCCACGCTCACCAAGCCACATCCACAGAACTGGTAGTAAAAACATTTGAATCCCACCACTGCATAGTATTCCAGCCTCCCCACCATCTCCGTCCTCCATTGTTCTTATGCTTGGGGATAATGGCTTATGTTAGTCAATTTCAGTTCATTTGCTTCATTTTTTGCCATTAAAGGCCTTTCCAGAAAACTAAGCAGAGAAGCAGCTTTCTCGGAGCTTGGGAATGTGGAAGTCAAGTTCCTCTTAAGTATGACATCATGTAGACCAGGTGCCATGACAACCGCAAAAGCTGCCTGCATCCCAACGCTTATATATTCCTTGTTACATAGCTGCAGGAATAAACAAAACCTTCTCGGACTTATAAAATATTGAAATGGAAGCGAATGCAAAAAAGGGGCAATGCAGATATCACGACAGCGACTCAGACCGAAATGTATGTTGCTAAGAGAGAAATTTGTTAAGTGAGTGTTGCCCCATGTTACGACATTCCTCGACACATTCGCTAACTGAATCACTGCAGTCGTTAAGTTATTAGCACCGTCGTTAAGTGAATCTGGTTTCTCTGTTGACTTTGCTTGCCAGAAGGTCGCAAAATAGGGGCACGTGACCCCAGGACATTGCAACCGTCGTAAATGTGAGCCAATGGTCAGACATCAGAATGTAAATCACGTGACCTTGGGGATGCTGCAATGATCGTGTGAAAAATGGTCCTAAGTCTTTTTTTTTTTTCAGTGCCGTTGTAACTTGGGGACAATCCCATGACTATGTTCTGACCCAAAACCTGGTTCTGAGGAAGCAAGCACGAGACAAAGGTAACAGCACAACCTTTTAATGTTTCTTTATGAATCCTGTTCCTTTGCGGGTAAAAGGTTGCTTCAAACCAATTAGCTCCGATAAGAAAGAGCCTTGCCAAGCTTTTCCAAGGCTGCCAAGAACACCAGGTAAAGTTACTAAGCAATAATTCAAACTAAAGAGTCACCAAACACCAACTCAGATATTCCTAAGGTCCACCAGACTCGGGTGTAAAACTTCTTTGCCTTCTGCAAAGAACTCTGGTTTCTCAGCTGGCTTTTATCTCCTCAAGGAGGGGCCATTACCTTGCAGCCTAACTCCCGAATCATCCGTGCTGCTGCAGCACAGGCTCCTCGGGGGACTCTTCCTCACTGCTGCCAGGCCTCCACCATCTCCAAAGGCAGCATTCCACTCCCTGATGGTCCTGGCCCCATCCCTGCATCACACGCAGGCCCCTCATCTGAGTCCTCACTCTCCGAGACCTCAGCCATCTGCACCTGCTGTCCGCAAACCACAACAGACTATCATGGCTTACAACCCTTATTCCAGGCTCAATTATGGTCAGCAGCCGAACTTAGCAGGCAACTCTTTAACGCAGCCATTTCTTCTTCTGGGATAGTCAGCAGTGAGAAAAGATGAGGCTGTTTTTTAAAGAGTCATAGATAAATGCTATGTTTATGCTCCAAAGTGTTTTTCTGGAATCAGTACTGCAGCCCACAGTTCTATTCCAGCAGATTTCAAAGTGACATCTTGAATAACTTTGAAACACATCACAAAACATGTTTTGCCACATAGCGGGAATGTGCTTCTCAGTCTGTTCTGACCAAGGCTTGTTGAAACAGTAACAAACAGAGGTTAGTCCCAGAACTCCTTTTTTCTTTATTTTACCGGCTGTGAATTTTAGTCATTTTACAGGCCGTAATGAGTCTCCAACACTTTGTAAATAGTCCTATGAAAGTCTGCCAAAGTCCTTCAGGATAAATCTGATAAGCACGCACCTTTGTCTTCCTTGAAATGCTGCCAACGACTTAATGTCCCATTAGTTATACAAGCACAAATTCAACACAGTGCTTCAGGTTTCAAACCGATCAGTATGAACAAAGTTGCTTCCTGCAAAGGCTCCTGTCCCTTCGCTCCTCCATTATGTCTTATGGGAGGGCCAATCACCTCTCAGCCTTACTCCCAAGTCACCCTTTTTGTCTTAACTGTTTTTGCCTTCTGCCAGCTCTGCGCATGCACACACTGGGAACAGGCTCCCCTTCCTCCTCTGCCTCACAGCTGCCAGATTCTGGAGGCTCCGGAGTCAGCACCCCACTCTCAGATGGCCCTGGCCTCATCTCTGTTTCGGATGCAGGAATCTCGTCTGAGTCCTCCCCAGACTCCCAGACTGTCCCATGTTCCTCCCCACTGTCCGACTCTGCTGCTGTCTCCACAGGTTGCTGCTGGACCACAACAATATCAACTGACTTTGGATCTCTCGAACACAGACCTTAAGGCGGTTCCAATCCTGCAAGAACAGAGTTTGTTTTAAAAGAAGCCTGGGATAACTGCATAAGCTATGCATCACTGCCTCGTTTTATGTGGGACTCTTATTTTTATTAAGTAATCAGCCCCACTATGAGATAACAGTAATTACTTCAAAAGGCAGCAAATGCCAACTCTCAGAGGTAGCTCAAATTATCAAGCTTAGAAGTGAATATTCCTATCTCATGCTATTAGCAAGGTGTTACACACACTCAGCTTATGAACTAAGGAATAATGAAATTGTACTTGAACAGTTAGCAGCTCCTGTTGTTCTTGGGAGAAGTAGCTGCCAGTTCCGAAACAGCCCACCAAGTAGACCAACCGCCACAAGCTGGCTTAAGGAATTAACGGAGCCACCACGCCGGCATGAGCACAATCCATAAGCAGCTTTTGTGTTCTTCGCCACATTTCCTTCCAGCTGCCTCTTAAGAGATAACCCGTCCTGTCCCCTTAGATGGCCCTGATGCTGAGATGAAGTGACAATGTGCAGGAGCGCACACTATACTCCTTTTCAGAGCCCACGTCTTATCTTTTTTGACTCTGGCAAATCATCTTCGGCTCGAGTACGTTATATTTCAGCCGTCACGCTAATCAAATTGTGCACAGAAAGCCCTGGAGCTGAGCTGAACAATCTGTGCAATGTCGATCTGAAGTTGGTTAGCCTAAGTCAGGGAGGAAATCTCCACTAGAATAGATCAGGAGGTGTCAAAATCTGGCTTAGTGTTTGGTATACAAAGGCAGTCGAGACACAGAACATCTCCAAAAAACAACAATCAGATCTAAGCTCAAGAATCCCCAATTATGGAGCAAAGGTTTCCTCGCTATATATGTAGGGATACAGGATAGAGTCACCTAAATGTTATATTTAGGTGACCCTATCCTGTATCCCTACATATATAGTCACTTTACAGGAAGACTTTATCTGAAATAGGTGA
Source organism: Pseudonaja textilis (assembly GCF_900518735.1). The sequence continues at coordinate 8,465,733 of NW_020769332.1, read as the reverse complement.
GCCCTGGTGGTCAGAATGCAGTATTGCAGGCTCACAACCAGAAGTTCAATCCTGACTGGATCAAGGTTGACTCAGCCTTCCATCCTTCCGAAGTCAGTAAAATGAGGACTCAGGTTGTTGGGGGCAAGAGGCTGACTCTGTAAATGTCATGCCCCTGGTGAAGACTGACTCTGAGAGAGAGGAGGAACAGTTGACAGGGAGTGAAAGTGTGGTTCCGGAGGTTGTGGAGGAGGCTGGGGAAGGGCAGAGGCTGGCTGGGCAGTCAGAGGAGGACTCAGGGCGATCCCCCCTCCATTCTAGGGTATGCAGGGAGGAGAGGATAAGGGAGAGACGTGGTCTACTGGGGAGGAGAGGGCCTTGATCCTCTTCATGGGCTGCAGCTGTGACAATTGGATAAGAGGCCGGACATGCATACAGGCGAGTGCTGGAAACAAAGCATGGGAATATCTCTAGTTTATGGTTCCTCTCTGAGTTTAGCGTCCTTCCCAGTGTGTGTTCTAATATCTGTGGACGTCTTCAAGCCCTTATCTTACCTGGTTTGAGGGTTTTTTACTCTTTATAATTTAAATGGCATTTCCTCCCTCTTGTAACTGCTTGTGTGGGAGCTTTTTGTCTCCAGTCAAGGATATTTGAAGCTTGGAAGCAAAGTGAAAGAATAAAAGGGGCTTCACCTGTTTTTTGTGACTGTGTTTATTTTGTATCCCACCCTGGGTCATCACAGTAAACTGCTCAGGTGCTGTAAAGCAGGGGTCTCTGAATATTCTTGACAGAACCCAAAAAACTCCAAGAAGAAGGGAAAAAGCAACACAAACCAAGCAAGAAAAGGGCTTGAGGATGTCCACAGATAACACACACTGGGAAGGATGTCAAACTCAGAGAGGAATAATAAACTAGAGATATTTCCACTTTGTTTCCAGCGTTCGCCCATACGCAGGTCTGGTTGGTGATCTATCCTTCTAACAGTGGCATTTCTAGAGGTCCAGAGATAAATATGCCAAGAGACATTTTAAGCAGCAAGAAGACAAGCAAAATCTTTTACTTTGATATCAGCTAATTATTCAATTTAATGCACTGGAAGGTGCAAATAACTTGCTCGCTGTTTATCATCCATCAACATGACAAGATTCGGTTCCGCAAAGTCTGAAAACATTAGCTTCGTAGCAAGACCAGACCATGTTCAAGGATTCAGTAAAAAGTTCACAAACTACTTCTTACCATTAAATAGAACATGTTTCCCTGGCTTTATCAGACCAATAATTTTTTCACAAGTCAAAGAGGGAGTAGAAGAAGTTTAGGGGAAGCCTCTTTAATCTGTTTTGAGTAACCTCCAACTGGGGGAAGAACGGTTAAGCACCACTTGCAAGACATGGACTAGTGATTTACAACTGGGTTCCCTCCGGATTTGATGCCATGGTTTGCTTAATCAATATTTAAATAATAACCCACGGTTGGAAGACATGTCCAACTGGTTCAGTTCCAAATGGGGAGAAAAGACACTGGAAACATGGAGGCTGATTGGAAAGATGGTTCACTGAAGGACAGGACTACATGGGTTTGAGGTCCTGGGCAGGTGACCACATGGAGTGGAGAGTGAGAGATATGTAGACCCTCTCTTGGGCTTTGCCCTTGAGCTTCCTGTTCCTGTGCAAGAAATATATTCTATTGGTTGCCAGACTCCCAAGGGGCTATGCAAGGGTCACAGCTGAGGTTGTCTAAGTTTGGTCGAACCTTGCTGAGTGATGCAATGAAGGGGCTTGGTTATGCCATGTTGGTGAGTTCTGCTGATAGATAATCCTATTATGTCCTTGAGGGTCATGTATTAATCCCATCACCCTGGAGCTGAAGTTCTCATTGCCTTGTGGATAGGCTGGCCCAATCCTGTTCAATGGGCACCAAGTAACTGCTGTGGGCCGGGAGCTGCTCTTTAGTCTTCAAAAACATGCTTCTCCTTTTCTGATCCAGGGAAATATAATATTCTGCCTTTTTAATATTTCTAGAATACGTCATTCTTCTACGACAGTGGTGGCTAACCTTTTCCGGCTCCTGTGCCAAAACTTGTGAATGTGTTCAGGGTCGTGTGCCAGGACCCAGAAGGCAATGCATGCTGCCCTCTGCCCCACGCCCTCTGCGCATGCATGCGTGACCCCCTCATACTGTGCATCTCTGTGCACATGTGGGTGATCCCCCTGCATGCACCATGTATCTCTGCACATGCACGCACAATCCCCTCACACTGCGGGTCCCCAGCGTCCCCTCGCCCTCCCACGTGTGTGTCAGATACCCGACAATCAGCTGTCGGGCGGCGGCATGCATGCTCATGCACAATGGAGCTCTTCCAGTCAGTCTCTTGCGTGCCGGCAGAAGTGGCTGTACATGCCACTTCCGGCACGCATCCCATAGGTTCACCAACACGGTTCTAGGAAAGGGATGGGTGCTAACTTTCTACACCCACCATTCAGGGGTGGGATTCTACCAGTTTGCACCTATTCGCTAGAACCGGTTGTTAACATTCTGAGCAGTTCAGCAAAAATTGACCTTGTGTCTAGTTGTTCTGGTGTGCAGTGCTCTATAGCGTCGTTATGAAGGTAGGAGTTGAACCAGTTTATGTCCAGGATGTAAATATTTTCACAGCCCTCTTTTTGACTCGTGCAGGATACAGGTCCTCGATGGAAGGCAGGTAGGTAGTAATTGTTTTTTCTGCAGTCCTAATTACTCTCTGAAGTCTGTGTCTGCCTTGTTGGGTTGCAGAACCAAACCAGACAGTTATAGAGGTGCAGATGACAGACTCAATAATTCCTCTGTAGAACTGGATCAGCAGCTCTTTGGGCAGTTTGAGCTTTCTGAGTTGGCGCAGAAAGAACAGAAAGAAACATATGAAGAATGGTTGCTGGAATTGGGTATGTCTAGTTTAATGAAGAGAAAGACTGGTGTGTGTGTGTGTGTGTGTGACATAATAGCAGTCTTCCAATATTTGAGGGGCTGCCACAAAGAGGGGGTCAAGCTATTCTCCAAAGCACCTGAGGGCAGGACAAAAGAAGCAACGGGTGGAAACTAATCAAGGAGAGAAGCAACTTAGAACTAAGAAGACATTTCCTGACAGTGAGAACAATTAATCAGTGGAACAACTTGCCTCTACAAGTTGTGGATGCTCCAACACCAGAGGTTTTTAAGAAGAGATTGGACAACCATTTGTCTGAAATAATATAGGGTTTCCTGCCTGAGGAGGGGTTGGACTAGAAGACCTCCAAGGTCCCTTCCAACTCTGTTAACATTCTGTTATTCCCTGGTATTCTACTTCTAAATGCCCTGGAATGTGCAAAAGGACAGGATTGTGAACACACTTCACGCATAGATTATTGCCAACTCCTTATCTTATGCATTTCCTTTCAGGCTGCATTTTTAATAAGTTCATCAGTAATCAGCAGAAGCTTAAAGCTCTTCTTCATTCATGGAGTGGCGTGCAAAGCATTTACAAATTCCAAGCAGCTCCCCTGACCTTATCCACACTGTTGATGGCTGCCTCGCCAGCCATTCTAGAAACCTGGCAAGTCGAAAAACAGTTCCATTCTCAGCTTGGAAACTTTGAAATGAGGCTTTTCGTGCTTGGAAAGAATAGTTGGTGAAATAATAATAGTAGTAATAATAATAAAGCTTTTCCAAGCAGCTTCGCACAAGCCAGACAAGCCAATGACGTCAAAGAGAACTAAAGTTAAGATGTCATCTGAAAAAGACAAAAGCGATCCCCTTATTTAAACGCTGGGGACTCTAATGCAAGCCAAGCCTTATCGCCTTATTAAACTGAAAGTGACACTTATCAAGGACAATCATCTTTAATCAGAATTTATTGAAAAGAAAGGAATGGGTTTATGAGAATTTCAATCACAGTGTGACTTTCCTTTAGGATACATAATCCTTTTGGATATACACATTAGGATAGCAGCATCTAGATGTTCTTCTCAACAGTCTCCTTACCATCTGGTGAGGAGATGAATCTCTGGTGATAACAGAGAAGCTTGCAACCATCTGATTAAATCAGCTCTTGACTCTTTTATCAGTCTGGGAACCAGCCATTACAAGCCAAGAGAGAAGATCTACAAAGGAAATGACAGCATAGCACAGTTGCAGAGTTGTACATAATTCCCTATCGGTCCCAAAGCTACTTTTTCACCAGGCAACTGGCCTTTGTTTTGGGTTTTTTTTTCTTTGAAGATGTTTTGCTTCCCTGAAGTCACAGGGACTCAGTGATGGACCATTCTGGGTGTTGATTGGGCCTCCAAGATTCAGAAGACTGAACCATTGAAACAAAACTAAAGGGATTTAAATGGAGGTGGGATTAGGCCTGGTAGAGCAGAGGTCTCCAAACTTGGCAACTTTAAGACTCGTGGACTCCCGAGGAGCCTGTGCCAAGTGTGCATGCGCGCAGGATTGCTCGTAGGAAAGAGCAGCTACAACAGCATGGGCAACTCGGGAGTAAGGCTGCAAGGTAATGGCTCCTCCTTCAAGAAGGTAAAAGCCAGCTGTGAAACAAACCTTCTTTGCAAAAGAAGGCAAAGACGTTTTGAAACTCCAGGGGACGTTCCAGTATCCTGAGTTTGTATTTGAAGATTCTTGTATTGCAAATTATTTATTGTCTGTTATCTTTTGGCAAGTCTCGCACAGTTTGGCAAGGCTTGTGCTTATCACAGCTAATTATTTTGCAGAAGCATGACAAGGTTTCTGTTCCTTTTGGATTGTGTTTGATTTGTTGGAAAAGGACCAGAGTCAGAACAAGGTGTCACATCACATGTCCAAAATATTCTAACTTTTGCTTTTTTATGGTTTTGATGATTTCCCTTGGCAACTTATCTTTTCTTTTTACGTACACTGAGAGCATATGCACCAAGATAAATTCCTTGTGTGTCTAATCACACTTGGCCAATAAAGAATGCATTCATTCAGTTTCTGTGACTTCACAGATGTGCCCTCAAAGATGGTACAAATAGTCCTTGACTTATTCTGACCACAACTGAGGTCAGAATTTCCATAGCTAAGTGAGGGAATTGCTAAGCGAGTGTGCCCGATTTTGTGACTTTTGTTGTTGTTGTTGCTACAGTCTTATCTTCTTGTCACTCCTTATCACCCATCCCCTCCCACATGTGACTGTATGACTGTAACTTTGTCGCTGACTGTTTCCTAGAATGATTTGATGGCTTATTGTACCCTAGGACTATTATTAAGTGTTGTACCTGATGATTCTTGACTCTTGAGGAATGTATCTTTTCTTTTATGCACACTGAGGACATTTGCACCAAGACAAAATTCCTTGTGTGTCCAATCACCCTTGGCCAAAAAAGAATTCTATTCTACTCTATTGTTAAGTGAATCACCGAAGTTCTTAAAGGAATCACAAGGTTGTTAATGGAAATCCATCTTCCCTCAATGATTTTGCTTGTCAGAAACCAGCTGGAACAGTTGCCAATAGTGATCTCAGGACGTTGCAACTTCCGTATCTCTCCCTTTCTCACAGAGCTTAAAAAAGGAGGTAGATGTCATTCTGACACATTTTTGATAGCTCCTCTTGCAGGACCCTTGAGCGCCAGTGCCTGGATAGTTTCTAAAGTCAATGCACTGCTTACCTGTGTCTCTTAAACTTGGTGCTGGGAAATTCCCTGCCGGGCAAGCAGGAGGGATCAAGTGGGCAATTAGTCTGGAATCATTGCCCAGTAACAAGAGACTTAGGACTGAATCCTGCTAAGTTTCACGGAATCCTATCTCTTTGTTCCCAAAAGAAAGAAAGCACTCTAGAGAGATTCTGGTATTCCATGTAAAACACGATAAAATAGTCAACTTGAACCTTTCGGGTCTGGATCTGGTTGTTTGGGCCTGACCTTTGGCATCAAGTGTGAGGAATTCAGGAAATCCAGGCAGTTTGAATGAATATAAAGGTTTATGGCAAGCTTAAGCTCACTACCAGACTCTGAACTATTAATCATCTTTTTTAAATAACCCCTAATAATCCATTGTGGAGTTGGGCAACTGAATGGAGCAAAGTGTTTACTGGCCAGATGCCCTTCCTGTCACCAATGCGGAGCAGATATATTCTCATTGTGCCCAGAGAGAGAAATATCAACCTCTACCGAGGATCGAACTCACAGCGTCCTGATTGCGAGGCCCTCTAGGCCACTGCATCACTCAGAATCTAAACTATTAATGGTCAGAGCAAATTGGCAGTAGATAAAGAGTCAATGCAATCCAAGGTGGGCTGGACTTAGATCTCTTGTGGGCATGAAGTGGCTTGAGACTGATGATGCGTTTGACCCCTCCCTCCGGCTCAGCCTGGTCACCTCCTATACTTAGTAACTTTAAGACTTGTGGGTTTCAACTCCCAGAATTCCCTACCAGCATGTTGCTGAAGTTGAAATCCACAAGTCATCAAGTAGCCAAGTGTAGGAGACGTCCAAGCGGAGCCCGAGGGCAGGGTCAAACACACCCTTAGTTTGGAATCTCTACGCTCCTGTAAGTGATGTAAGTCTAGCCCTTTGAAGTCAGTTGACTCTTATCTGGCAGCAATTTGCCATGACCGTTACTGGTTCGGATTCTTATGTGGAGGTAGCACGAAATAAACCTGTAGTGCTTTTGAACTCTGTCCCGGCTCCTGAATTCTTGCAATTGACACAAGTTTGAGAAACACGAAGCATCTACAGTGGGACGGTACATGAGTTCCCAGCAGAGCACAATGAGATCTACTTACTTGGGTCTGATGAGAATGAAACCCATTCTGCCTCCTGGTTATCTCTGCAAACTATACGGGCAGTTTTCCTCAGCCTTCTCCAGCTGCAATTACCGGAGGAATGCTTTCAGCAAACCCTTTTTATCATGCACTAACATCAAAGGAATCACATTACAAACAAACCCACACCTAAGATCAAATAAATGCTTCTGCCTATTCAAATGTACTGCTCCTTGCTACTTATACCAACGGCAGCCAGAATTATTAATTAAATAGAAAGGGCCCTTTAAGAAGCTTTTATTTTTAATTCTGGGGCTTCCCCTCTCCCCACCCCAACCAGAAAGAGGGAGAGATGAGCAATGAATGTGGGATAAATTTAATATATAAGAATTTAGGCACGCGACCTAAGAACTTATGAAGGTGTAATAACTTTAATATAAAAGAATAAATTTAATATTGAAAAATGTAAGCACGCGACCTAGAAATTATGAAGGTGTAATAAATTTAATATAAAAGAATAAATTTAATATTGAAAAATGTAAGCACATGACCTAGAAATCATCAAGATGTAATAAAGTTAATATAAAAGAATTTAGGCACGTGATCTTGAAATTATAAAGGTGGAATACATTTAATATAAAAGAATTTAGGCATGTGATCTTGAAATTATGAAGGTGTAATAAAGTTAATATAAAAGAATTTAGGCATATGACAAATACCACCTACTGGTAATCCTCGATTTATAACCGCGGTTGCAATCAGAATTTCAGCTGCTAAGCAATGCACTTGTTCAGCGAGTCATCACATGAGCAGACCTGATCTTCTCATCATTTATCATCCACTACCGTCATTAAGGGAATCATCGCAGTTGCTAAGCAAATCATTGCAATTGTTAAGTAAATTATGCAATGTCTGTGGAGATTCTCAGCCCTCCAGGTCATGGTTGTCCCAAAGGGGCTTTTTCAAGAGGCACCTGGATTTTTTTGCTTTTTCTTTGAAGACTTTTACCCTCGCAGAGCCGAAGAAGCTTCTTGGATGACAAGCAAAATGTCTTCAAAGAAAAACCAGAAAGTCCAGTTGCCTCTTGAAAAAAGCGCCTTTGAATTATGCAACGGCTAAACAAATCCAGCTTTCCCCTTTGACTTGTCCTGCTTGCCGGAAGCTGCAAAAATGACTTCCAAACTACTACTTTTTTTTTTCTTTCCTTTTTTAGCTTTTGCTCAAATCTCTTTGTCATGCCCCTGGTGGAGACTGACTCTGAGGGAGAGGAAGAACAGCCAACAGGGAGTGGAAATGTGGCTCCGGAGGTTGTGGAGGAGGCTGGGGAAGGGCAGAGGCCGGCTGAGCAGTCAGAGGAAGACCCAGGCCCATCCCCTATCCATCCTAAGGCATGCAGGGAGGAGAAGATAAGGGAGAGAGGTGGTCTACTTGGGAGGAGAGGGCCTTGATCCTCTTCATGGGCTGCAGCTGTGACAACTGGATAAGAGGATGGACATGTGTACGGGCGAACGCTGGAAACAAAGCATGGAAATATCTCTAGTTTATTATTCCTCTCTGAGTTTGGCGTCCTTCCCAGTGTGTGTTATCTATGGACATCCTCCAGCCCTTTTCTTGCCTGGTTTGTTTTCCTTTTCCCTTCTTTGTGTAACTGTTTGTGTGGGAGTTTTTTGTTTTCCGTCAAAGATATTCGGAGCTTGGAAGCAAATTGAAGGAATAAAAGGGGCTTCACCTGTTTTCTGTGACTGCGTTTGTTTTGTATCCCACCCTGGGTCATCACACTTTGACTCCAGCCATCGATTCATGCAGATTTTTTTTTTTTTTTAAGAACACGGAGAAGCTGTAATTGCATCTGTAAACAGATCGGTCGGGAAGTTTTCATTCCCTTCCAAGAAGACAAATTTGCCCGATGCATTAGCCATCTCTTGTCTGTGGCTTTCACGTTCTTGATTTACAGTTTTGCAACCTGGTAGCAAATTAAAAAGGGCTTTTAAGAGGCAACAACAGTGCCACAGACATTTGGAAAGGGAGGTGGCGGCAAATGCTTAGTAACGTTCATGAAAGTGCCTGCTGCTGGGAAAGATTGCAGTGCCACTTAGGATGTCGAAAAACTGCTGGGATGAAGAGAAGTGTAGGATGCCAACTTTTTTCTAACAACTGCGAGTAATAATATCACTTCCCCTCATCCCCTCTCCTCCCATTTAACGTTCTACTTTCAGTACAGTATACATTCCATTAAAGATGACGCCATGGATGGCAGTCTCAGTGAAATGTTACCTAGTTGATTAATGATTGTAACTATGATTATGACCTATGACTTACTCGCTGTTTATATGTACACTGCAAGCTTCTGCACCAGAGATAAATTTCTTGTTTGTACAATCACATTTGGCCAATTAAGAATTCTTTTCTGTTCTATTCTATTCTGTTCTACTCTACTGTTATTCTATTCTGTTTTATTCTATCCTTATTTCTATTCTTTTCCTTTCTTATTTCTATTTCGATTCCTATTCTGTCGTATTGTATTCTTATTTCTATTCCATTCTCTATTCTATCCTTATTGCTATTCTATTCTATTTTATTCTTATTTCTATTCTATTCTTATTTTATTCTATTCTTATTTCTATTCTATTCTTATTCTATTGCTATTCTATTCTATATTCTATCCTTCTTGCTATTCTATTCTATTCTATTCTATTCTATTCTATTCTAATTCTTATTCTTATTCTTCTATCCTTACCACATTTTTCTCAAAAGAAAGATAATGCCAATATAGATGTATTCAACTGGAAAAGAAAACTGAAAAGCTGATGACTACCAACTAATTTTAGCAGTCCTAAATGTAAAGAGTCCTTAAGGTGATTCACAACATTAAAACCCAACAGGTCGGAACAATTGGTCTAGCAATTAAGGTACCAGGCTAGAACTCAGGAGACTGGGAGTTGTAGTCCTGCCTTAGCCATGAAATCCAGCTTGGTGGCCTTGGGTCAATCACCGGGAGACAGTGAGTTCTAGTTCCACTTTAGCCCTGAAATCCAGCTGGATGATCTTGGGCCAAACCTGCCTTTAGATCTTTGAGAATAACCAATTTTTCTCGCTAGGGTAAAACCTTTGGCTTGCAGTCAACTCACCGTTTCCAAGTTTACATTTTTAAAGAGCAGATTTATTCCTTTCTTATTGTAAAGTTTTCTTTTACAGCAGATATCAACTTGATTGTGCAACGCCAGAGAAATTCGAACGCAAGGGCAGGGTTTCTCCAATGACTTCTTTGAATTAAGGATCATCCAGTACAAACGTTTCGTTCTTTGGCCTTAGCAGGAAACAAATCCTAATCTCTCATATTGTCAAAAACTGTCTGCTGGTTTTAATCTCTTCTGTTGGTCATCGGTGCCCATCTTTGGTAATCTGCGCTTTTCATGCTTTCTAAAGTACCGAGCGGACTGATCTTTTTCTCAATTTGTCTCACTGCTCTGCCCAATTCAAACCAAAGCTTTCCCGTTCTTTATCTAGTCAAACCACAGAGCTCCCCTGAAAGTCACAGTATCCTCCTCCAATTTTCAATGACAGATTTTGACAAGTCCAGTTCAGTTATAACTGATTTTATAAGGGACCTTGGAAGTCTTTCAATTCAACCCTCTGCTCAAGCAGGGAAACCCTAGACCAGTGTTGGCTAACCTTCTCCTGTGCCAAAAATTCTGTGTGCGCTGGTGCGTGTGCATAACAGCACCCAGAAGGCAATGCGTGCACACACTCCCACTTCCCCTGCGCATGCGCGTTCAATCCCTCCCACCTCTGCCCCCTCTTACCTGCACAACACCTCACAGCTGATTTTCGGCCGGTTTGAAGCCTTTTTCGGCCTCCCAGAGGCTTGGAAAAAGCCTCTGCATGCTTTGCAGGACAAATAATAGGCCTGTTTTGTCACTTCCGGTATTGTACCCTATGACTTATTAAGTGTTGTACCTGATGATTCTTGACGAATGTATCTTTTCTTTTATGTACACTGAGAGCATTTGCACCAAGACAAATTCCTTGTGTGTCCAATCACACTTGGCCAATAAAGAATTCTAATCTTATCTAATCTAACAAGAGTTGTGAATCCAGGAGAACAAATTGAGCATCATTTCTGCTTGGGATACTATTCCCCCCAAAACTAGAATAGAGTAGAGTAGAGTAGAGTAGAGTAGAGTAGAGTAGAGTAGAGTAGAATAGAATAGAATAGAATAGAATAGAATAGAATAGAATAGAATAGAATAGAATAGAATAGAATAGAATAGAATAGAATAACAGAGTTGGAAGAGACCTTGGAGGTCTTCTAGTCCAACCCCCTGCTTAGGCAGGAAACTCTACACCACTCCAGACAAATAGCTATCCATCTTTTTAAAAACTAAAGCTTGGGTAATACATGAAAACCTCATCCCTCTTTTGAGGAAGAAAGAATATCTAAAATACCGATTATCTATCAGGTTAGCTGCTGGCAGATCAAATTCCAGATCTTAATATTTCATCCCCCTAATAAGCAACTCTTCACATTTTAATCAGTTTCTAGCATGGTGAGAGGCATATTTAACTATCAAATGGGGAGCGCATACATTTGCATAACTGCACAAGTGCCCTCAACTGTACTGTCTCCTCTCTCGGAAAAATCACAAATTTCAGCAGCTTTCACCATACAGTATCTCAAGGTGTTTCGTTTCGTTCCTCTGAGGATTTCCTCTTTGGCAAAAAGAGTTTTTATTTTGGAAAATGTTATTTCACTGGACTTGTTTTAAAAACAGCGACATTTTATGTGCACTGATGCACTGTGTGGCACTCGCTCCTGCGTCAAGATAGGAAGGTTAGTTCAAGAGAAACATTTAATATCCGTTTCATTCTCTTTCTGTGCCATTGGGATGGGAGGTCCCCAACAGGTGATCTCAGGGCCAATTCCTCACTATCACCAATCCCTGCCCCCCACCAAAAGAAATAATTAGAAGTTATACAATAAATAATAATAATAATCAATCATGAGAATTTGCTTCTGGATGTAATTCAAGGTGTTGGTTATCACTTTGAAATCCCTGCATGGCAAGGGACTTTGGCTATGTGAGGAACTGGCTCACCCCAATGGGATCAGCCTGTGTAGGAGATGACCAGGCGGAGCCCGAGGGTGGGGTCGAATGCGTCATCAGTTTGGAATTGCTCTGCTCCCACAGGAGACTTAAGCCTCCCAGGAATTCCATTGACTCTTATCTGGTGCTAGTTTGCCTTGACTGTTAGTAGATCAGATTCTTGTGTACAAGCAACATGTAATAAATTTGAAGTGCTTTGAACTCAAATGCTGTTTCTGGTTACTTGCACCTGACCCAGAAAGTGCATGCTGTAGACCTTGTCAGTCAAGGAATTTTCAGCTTGGTGGGGTGCAGAAGAAGAGCCCGTTTTCACCACCATGGTTTCCATCCTCTGGAATATCTAGCTCTCCAAGGTCAGATCCACCCCACCCTCTTGGCTTTCCAAAAGGCCTTGAAGACATGGCTGCGTCACCCAGCCCGGAGCCCCAATGGAGGTGCGGCACATCAGTGGTGGCTGATGGGATAGAGAACAGCCGATCTCCTGCCTGTGAGCTGTTTGCTCCCTCTTTGTCCTGCTTAGTTTTATTTTGATTGGTTTTTTTTTTTTAATTCAAGGCCTTGATTTAATGTTTTAATGCTTCATTCTGCATTTTATTCAATGTCTGTAAGCTGCCTAGAGTTGCCTTTGGTCAGATAGACAGCATTCAAGATAGATGGATGGATGAACAGATGGATGGATGGACAGATGATAGATACAGTAGAAGAAAGAAAGAAAGAAAGAAAGAAAGAAAGAAAGAAAGAAAGAAAGAAAGAAAGAAAGAAAGAAAGAAAGAAAGA
>NW_020769332.1:8439012-8453132 GCF_900518735.1 Pseudonaja textilis | reverse complement strand
AGAAAGAAAGAAAGAAAGAAAGAAAGAAAGAAAGAAAGAAAGAAAGATAGGCAGGCAGATGATGGAGATGATAGATGAATGAATGAATGAATGAATGAATGAATGAATGATAAAAAGAGATAGATAGTAGATGGATGGATGGATGGATGGTGGATGGGTAGGTAGGTTGGTAGGCAGGCAGGCAGGCAGATGATGGAGATGATAGATGAATGAATGAATGAATGAATGATAGATAGATAGATAGATAGATAGATAGAGATAGACAGACAGACAGACAGAAAGACAAACCCACCAACCAACTTACCAACCGACCAATCAACTCAGATTCAGTTCATCTGTCCTTGCTCAATATTGACTACATCCTCTGAGCCATTCTTTTAAGATAGTCCACGGAACAACCCACAGTACTGCGCTCGTCCATAATGCAAAGTCAGAAATCCCGATTTATGAATGAGGAAGTCTGGCTGACATTATATTCCAAACGGGCTAAAACTGAACCCAATCCGACTTAAGTGAAATATACGAATGCAGCCACTGTCCAGCTTGCCTCTGAAGGCTTCAGCCGGGATTCCTTCCAGGCACACCAGATATTATTAAATCTGGGGATTTCTGAACGTCGTTTGAACCTTTCACCACCACCTTCCTCCAAACTCTTTTAGCACTGAGCAGGCGACTTGGGGAGAGCCTGCAGTTCATTTATACCTTCCCCTTTCTTCACGAAGCTGTGACATTCAGAAAATATATCCCAGCCACAAGTCTGTAATAGAATTTGTAATATTTACATCCCTGCCTGAAAAATTGCTTCCTCCTTTCTACCTGCATGCAAAACAGAGTGACAGCCAGTTCCACCCACCCAGCATTGACTCAGCAAGGAAGCAGTGGGTGGGTTGAACACCAAATAGACTTTGGAGGAATCACATCAAATGTTTTTTTTTTTCCCTCTCTAGAAAAAGCCCTAAATTTTATCCAGCCACACAATGTGCTTAATTTCCGTTAAGACCCGCAGACTTCCCATTCCAACTGCCTAAGAGGATAATCATGCATTACTCTAAAACTTCTTGCTGAATAACAAATTACATCCATGATTTGCACCTGATAGTTTTCCACTTAAACATCAAACACAGAGGCCGCATCTACGACCTTGGGCGCCTTCAAAATATTTCCCCACATTGTGGCTTTAAGAACAATTTCACTTAAGTTGTAAACCTGTGAAACTCGCTGGGAGGCAAAAGGAAAGAGGAGGAAAACTTTTCTTACAGTTTTTTTTTTTAACTTATAAATCCAGATTTCTGACTTTACCATTATGAGCAAACGCAGACACATTGTGGCTTGTTCAGTGGGCCATCTTAAAAGAATGGTTCAGAGGATATGAATCAGATCAATATTGAGCTAGGTGAAGCAAATATGATTTGGTTCATCCATCCATCCATCTATCTATATCTATCTATCATCTGTCAGATAGGTAGATGGATGGATAGATAGATCCATGTCAGATAGATGGATGGATGGATAGACAGATGATAGGCAGAAAATAGATAGATAGATAGATAGATAGATAGATAGATAGATAGATAGATAATCTGTCATCTATCTATTTTCTATCATTTCTCTATCCATCCATCTATTCATCTAACATGTCTATTATCTATCTATCTATCCATCCATCTATCTGACAGATAATCTAACAACTTTCTATCTGTCTGTCTGTCTGTCTATCTATCTATCTATCTATCTATCTATCTATCTATCTATCTATCTTCTGTCTATTATCTGTCTATCATCTATCTGACAGGTGATAGATCTATCTATCTATCTAGACCCAAATCTGATTTGATTTAAATCCATGTTTGATGGTGGCGGTTGTTGTTGTTTTGCTAGTATAACTTCTAGTTCTTTCTTTCCTTTTGGGGACGGGGTGGTTGGCTTTGAGTTTTTACATTTTTTTTTATACAGGTAAGTCCTCGACTTTATGACTGCAATTGAGCCCAACATTTCTGTTGCTAAGCAAGACAGCTGTGAAATGACCTTTCGTGCCACCGTTGTGAAGTGAATGAGGCTTCCCCATGGACTCAGAAGGTTGTCAGAAGGTTGCAGAAGAAGGTTGTAGAACTCTGAGTTCTAGTCACACCTTAGGCAGGAGTGTCTCCTGGAGACTGGCCCAAAGCCATCCAGCCAGCTTTCATGGCTAAGGCAGGTCTAGAACTCACCCCCTTTCTAGCCTGGTGTTCTTAACCACTAGACTAAGGGTCTTCAAACTTCAGTGGCACTACTCCACACAGCCAGAGACCCTCCAATGCATGGAGGGGGTACCAGTCGGACAGGCGGCTGCTGCCCCCAAAGAGCTCAACAGAGGCAACACCTTGAGACTCTCACTCTATCCGTCCCCTCATCTGCTGTTCCTGCAGGGATAACAGCCAGCAACATGTAACTGTCTCCACTCACCCAAGGCAGCCTTCTTCAATTTGTCCCCCTGCTAGATGCCTTGGATTGCACCTCCCATTATCCCCAGCCAAGTGTATTGGAAACACGGCCATGATTCGTGATGAGGTAGGATGCTCCCCTCTTTTGGAGTTCCCTAGACTGCAGCAATAATTCCACAGCCAGGTTTTCTTCCAGAAGAGTAGAACTACAACTCCCATATCTCCCAGCCAGGTTCCTTCCCCATCCTGCTGTTCTCTAGATCAAGGGTCTTCAAACTTGGCAAGTTTAAGACTTGTGGACTTCAAGTCCCAGAATTCCTGAGTTAACAGGACTGGAGGAGGAATTCTGGGGGTTGAAGTCCACAAGTCTTACAGCTGTCAAGTCTGAAGACCCCTGCACCAGACCAAACTGGCTCTCAGTTTCATATGAGAGAATATCATGCATAACTAGGATAGAACTGAAAATTAGTTCAACTCAAGATGATTAATATGTTCAATGTGTTCAGGATATCCTCAGTTCAAGGTTATTAAGCATTTAGCCACAGGCAATTTTACAAGATTTAGACAGAGCAAGGAGGGAAACACTCAAGTTAATCTCTACTGATTTAATGCAGAATTAAAGAGATAGGGCCACTTGCCAATTTGCCACAAATCATCCAAATTTTAATCCCTGTTCTTCAAGTTATCAGAGAACCTTTGCATGGTAGATTCTCTCTCCACACAGCTGTATGATTCTAAGAACTGTGGTTTATATTTAGACACACTCAAAAGTGAAAATTATTATAATTAAAGCAGGTCAGACTCTTACCCGGTGACAAAAAAATTCCTACAGAAGAAGAGGTAGGATCAGTCTATAGAAGATATCCACGTTTCAGAACTGGGGAGTCCCAAATGCATTTTAACTCCCCTGCTGAGGAGGAGGAGGGGGGGGAGGGGGAGGGGGAGGGGGAGGGGGAGGAAGAGGAAGGAGAAGAGGAAGAGGAAGAGGAAAAGGAAGAAGAAGAGGAAGAGGAAGAGGAGGAGGAGGAGGAGGAGGAGGAGTAATTGTACTGATTGGAACTGTGGTATCACAGTCCTTTTTTAAAGCCATGTTTTCTTTTCTGTGTGTAGCTTATTCATTTAATGGAATTTGTAATCGCCCCTTCAGAATGTCTGTGTTATGGCTATAGATGAATGGCTATAGATCAGAAATCAATGACAAAGAAGTTCAGAATATTCTGAATATTCAAGGCCTACAATGCAGAATCTCCTCCAAGGAAGTTAATGAATGGCCTCATAATATACCAAAGTAAAACAAAGACTTACTTAATAGACCATAAATGGTTGGGTTTACACCAAATATTGAATTATAATCCATGGATTATGAGCCTTAACGTCTGGGTTCCCATCGGCATAAAAACTCAAACCAAACCACAGGATATTATGGTTTAGCATTAAACCCAGGCAACTGTCACAGCCAAGAAGCAAGATCTTCTGACTTTCTCCAAAACGAACACGTTACAATTCATCTTATCTCCACCTCATTGATTGAAAAACTACGGATTTTTTTTAAAAAAAAAACTAAATGAAGCTTAATTCACTTCCCCGGGACATTTTTGTAATTGGTGCAAGAGGGGAGGCCATTCCTCACCCTAGAAAAATTCCATGTTGACCTGAGAGGGGAAATTCTGGAAGCTCAGCTGGAAACAGATCTCTCAAAGCCTCTGTTTCCGTCACAACGAGCTCTAAAGCCTGAGCAGCCTATCTCCATGATACAAAATTAAGGCGCAGAGCATATGCATACAAAGAGAAGTTGAGGCTCTGGTGCGCCTAAGCAGCTCAATGAAACAGCTAAAGTAAAATGTCACTTCCTCCCTTGACACAGTCACTCTATGCTAAAATAGAACATGCTTTCTTTGGGAACAAGGGGAATCTATATTTCATAAGTTCCAAGAAAAAATACCGGGCTTGCATGATCAAAGATGAATGGCCAAGGTCAACGTGGGAGGTTCTTCATTTGAACTGCGTGATCTCAAAGCAAAGAAATAATATTGCCGCGTGGATTCAGGGAAACAAGGCAATAAAAAGCATACAATTAAAAAAACAAAAACTGGCTGAATTCAGGCAGCTCATGAAGCCACGAGTTTGTTTAACTATAATCTGTTGATACGGCACAGTTGGCTTGAGTGATCTGCACATCAGCCAAAAGCAAACAAATCATGCAGAGGCTCAGAAGAACTCAGTTTCTGCCT
Organism: Pseudonaja textilis; assembly: GCF_900518735.1. The sequence continues at coordinate 8,448,481 of NW_020769332.1, read as the reverse complement.
CTTTCCAAGTCATCGAGTCTTTACAGTAGCCTGTTAATAGGATACCTTGAGTTGGAACCATCGGGGGAAGTTCTGGGGAAGAATTTGAAGGCCTAGATCAGGGGTGTCAAACTTGATTTCATTGAGGGCTGCATCAGGGTTGTGTTTGACCTGGGGGAACAGAGTGGGTGTGGCCAGCTTGACACCACTCATGTCGGGGGCATCTGTGGTGCCCAAGTGGACTTCCCTCAGACCCTGACTCACTCTCATAACCTTCCTCCCTTCCCTTCCTTCCTTTTCTTTTTCTTTCCTTCTTCTTTTTCCTTCCTTCTTCCTTCTCCTTCCTTCTTCCTTTCCTTCTTTCCTTTTTCCTTCTTTGCCCTTTTCCCGTCTTCCCTTCTTTTTCTTTGTCTTTCCTCTTTTCCTTTCTTCCTTTCCTGTCCCTTCTTCCAATTACAAAAGGGGGGACATTTCTCCTTTTGTTTTATTTTTAGTTTGTTTTGCTAGCCCTCTGCCAGTGAAAACGGACCTCATGGGAGGGAGCACATGCTCCACTTTCACTGGCAGAGGCACCACGGGGCCGGTCCTTTGCTGTTTCCAGGGAAGTCCCATGGACCAGACCTCAACATCCCACAGGCCGAATCTGGCCCATGGGCCTTGAGTTTGACACACTGGCCTAGAATAAAGAACAGGTTTGGGTCCCAAAACAGCCTTTCTCAACTTTTTAGTCCTGGAGAGAACTCTGAAACAATGTCCAGATCTTGGCGAACCCCTACATCACAAAAAAATCCAGAAACTTCAACACACAAATTGCTTCTAAGTACACATTCCACAGTGGACAACAACATCTACAACAGCAAGATGGTAGGCAACTGAGATGTAGCCCATTAAAATTCCCTCCACTATGAACACTAGCATTGCACAGTGCATGAAGTTCAAAAAACCCTTTAACAACAACAACAAAAATCACAATCTTTCATGGAGCCTTGAAATTGAGAAAAGCTGGTCCAGAATGGTGTTTCTCAATCTTGTCACCTTTAAGATATATGGACTACAACTCCCAGAATTCCCCACCCAGTATGGCAAATTTCACATCTGTTTCTGAGCCAGCTGCAGGTCCAGAAATCTTAAAAGTGGTGAAGGATGAAAAACATTGGTCTAGAACAATGGTTCTCAACCTTTTCTTCACCACAGAGCCCTTTTAAATAGCATTTGTGGCCATGAACCGTGGCCACGACCACCAAGACTTAACTCAAGACTTAAATCATAACATTTCTTCAAGCCTTCATGGACCCTCCCATGATGACATCATACCCCCCGCCCAGGTGTCCATGGACCACAGGTTGAGAACCACTGCTCTAGAACATGTCTGCCTGAGGAATTCTGGGAGTTGAAGTCTTAAAGTGGTTGAGTTTGGAGGCCTCTGATCTACAGCAATGAAGCTGACACTCTGTCATCCCGAGTTAGAAGAACTGCGGTTGGAGAAGTGAGCTGGAGGAAATCGACTAACTGGAATTCTGCATAGCCAAAGGTGAGGACACAGGTGGCATTCTTTCCCCAAAAATCAACAGCCAAAATCTGTCAGAACCCAAATCAGCATTTATGGACCTCAGGTTTTTGGTGACCACCTGAGTTTGGGGAATTAATGAAACGCACATGGATTGTATTGGACAGGATGGTATGGCCATTGTGGTTAACTTTTGAATTTCGAGAGCATTGCCATGTGCCACCATGAGCTTCCTTTACTAGACCTTCTTTCTTTCTCCACTGAATGTGTATCTCTTCTTTCTCTCAAGATGGTGTACACAGTACTCCTCCTTCCTTAGTTTTCCCTCATAACCACCACCACATAAGTGAGCTTAGGGCAACTTTATTAACTTGGAGATGGATCAACTCCCAGAATTCCGCAGCCAGCCATGTTGGAAGTTGAAGTCGACCCCTCTTCAAATTAACCAGGTTGAGGGAACAATTCTAAGAGTTGAAGTCATCTTCAAGCTTTCCAGGCTGAGAAATATTACTCAGGGCTAAGAGAGATTGGACTGGCCCACAATTACATAAGAAGCTTTCCTGGTCTTCATTCTTTTAATACCGGTTTTATTATGCTTATTTTATTTATGAAAGCCACATTGAGGCCGATGATTTGGGGTAGCATCTACATGCTGCAAAATAAATAAATAAGTCACCTGCTCATCCGTCATTCCCTTCTAAGGATGGATTATTATTAGAGTGAAAAACAGTGCCAGTCCAACAAGGGTGTTAGTGAGGCAATCAGCTTTTTCAATTTAAAAACAGTTCCTGGGTTGAAACAGTATCTTACAAACTAAAAGCAGAAACAGGTGAGGAGTATAAATTACATTAACATCCAAGCCAGAGTGATAAGCCCAAACTGATGTACAGAAGTGCACCCAAGATTAGTCCTGAAAGGAAAAGAGACAGCTGAATTTATTTGCACCTGAGCAGGTAGTCCTCGACTTGCGAGCACAATGGAGCCCAACGTTTTGGTTGCTAAGTGAGACATTTGTTCCCCGGCTGGCTTTAAAGAGGATTTAATCTTGTGGGGATATGAGGAAGCCTTGCTCGGATTAATCGAGCTATCCCAGGACTGTAATTCCCTTTTTTTTCACCTTATAAGAGGCCAGAAGAGTTTAAGGCGGACCACTCTAGAACAAGGTGGCTAATTCAAGTGTATACTGATAGGCCTTGACTTATGACCACTGCTAGCCCAAAATTTCTGTTGCTAAGTGAGGCAGTGGTTAAGTGAGTTTTGCCCCCATTTTATGACCTTTGTTGCCCCAGTTGTAAAGGGAGTCACTTCGATTTAGCAACACAGTTCTTCATTGAATCTAGCTTCCCCACTGACTTTCATGACACTGCAGCCATCGTAAATATGATGTCAACTCATAAAATATTTATTTGGTCTTTTTAGAGTAGCCAACAGAAAGGAAGGGTTGAGCAGTGTGGCAGCTTGCAAACCGAAAGTGCATTCCATCAATGTTTTCAAAGATAGTAACTAAGTGACTGAAGTTTCTGCCGTGCAAAATTCTAACTGGAGAATATGATTGATGACTCTTGGCTATGGCTGTGTCCCATTGGAGAATATGAATTATGATACACCCAGGGGGTGGGGGGTGGGGGAAACCAGGGTCAAGGGTGACAATGAATGATGTGTCTCAGAGTCAGCTACACCTAGGCAGCACCGGCATGTTTACTCCTAATAAATCTTCTTTAAGTTTTGGAAGTTGGCTCAAGACTCATGACTTAAATGGGGGTAATTGCCAGAGCCCTGACATATGACTCAGTTGCCAAGACTCTGAATTTTGGTTAGATGACCATAGGGATGCTGCAGTGGTCAGAAGTGTGAAAAACAGCCGTAAGTCACTTTTTTCAGTGCCGTTTTAACTTTGGACGGTCCCTAAATGAACTGTTGCAAACCCAAACCTGCATTCCTTTTGTATTACAAGGGACAAATATGTACAATCCAGCCACCGCACCAATATTTATAGAGCTAATTTATTTCTTTGAGATTGCCAATGAAACCTCAAACTCAAGAGAGTGTGAAGCACCTCTTTAATTTGGAACAGCCACATAAATAACTAAGAGGAGCAATTTCATTTCTATTCTGGGAAACAGGATAATACGATAACTTCAGCATGTTTATGAAGTCCTGCCTTCCTATGCGGTCAGAGAAATGTTTCATCTGCTATGCTTCTGGCACTCTTTTGACATTGAAGAATTCAAGGAAAATTCCCATTAATGGTTTTCCATATCATCATCATCATCCGATTCAAATCATTCTTATTGTCCTGCAGAAAAGGAGACCATTTCTCGTGCTTTCATTTGGGATCTTCAATGCCAAAATACGAGCTTATGAAAGAGAAGGGGAAAAAGAAGAGAAGAAGAAATTTTGGAGGGACGAAATAAAATAGGGACGGAATAGCTCCGTTGATCCAAAACAAAAGGGATAAAAGTGCTAAATAACAATTAGTTTTTTTATTTACCCTAATACTATTGTACTGAGATGTATCAAAATCTCAGAGTTAAGCTTCCCAAAGAACAGAACTCCTTATTGGATTCGGCATATTCCAGAAAAACCAGTAAGATAACAGAAATGAGCAAGATGTTTAATGGGATGAATAATGGAAAGTCGATTCCCAATGCCACGAGGATCCAGATGGCACACTCTTTGGAATCCTTTTTAAGTTAGGAGAGTTTGTGTCTTCACCAGAAGCTGCTAAAGTACATTCTCGACTTACAACCACAATTGCACCCAAAATCTCTGATGCTAAGCGAGTGTCAGGGCTCCGACAACACACACCCATTCAAATCATAAGTCTCTAGTTGCATCTCTCGGAGTAAAAAAAAATGATTTATTAGGAGTGACCATGTCGGCGTTACCTGGATGCAACTGACACTAAGATACATCATTCATTTCACCCTTGACCCTGGTCTTCCCCCCACCCCCTGGATGTATATTCTCCAATGGGACACATCCCTAGCCAAGAGACATCGATCATGCTCTCCAGTAATAATCTTGCATGCCAACAGCTTCGGCTGTTGGAGCAATTATCTGAAGCATTTAAGGAATGCCCTACTCTTCCCACTCCCTTTCTGCTGGCAACTAAAAAGACCAAAGAAGTATTTTTTTAGTTGACAGTGAGACAGTTAAATGAGTTTTCCCCATTTTATGACCTTTCTAGCCACAGTTGTTAAGTGAGTCACTGCAGTTGTTATGTTAGTAATGTGGTTGTTAAGTGAACCTGGTTTTCCCATGGACTTTGTTTGTCAGAAAGTCGCAAAAGGGGATCACATGACCCTGAGTCAAAACAACTGTCATAAATAGGAGTCAGTTGCCAAGCGCCTGAATTTTGATCCCGTGACTATAGGGATGCTCCAATGGTCATGTGAAAAAATGAGCATAAGTCACTTTTTTCAGTGTTGTTATAGCTTCCAACAATCGCTTCCAACAATCGCTAAATGAATTGTTGTAAGCCAAGGACTACCTGTAGATAAATGTTTAGTCTTCCTAACTAGAATATCCCAAAAGTTCTTTTTTCCAGAGGGAACTGGACTTCCTGGTTTTTCTTTGAAGAGGTTTCGCTTCTCATCCAAGAAGCTTCTTCAGTTCCAACTGGATGGTGGGGAAGGAAAAGATTTATACTCCTTGCAGGCACCTGGTCATTTGCATTCTTCTTTTGTAAAACTAGAAAAGTCCAACTGCCTTTTGAAAAAGCACCTTTGGGACAACCATGACCTGGATGACTGAGAATCTCCATAGACAGATAACTAGAATAGTTTTTCGGCTTTCTTGAGAGAATGTGGAATGCAGCCAACCAAAAGCATTTTTAAATGACATCCTAAAGGACTTAGAAACAGCTATTGATCTTTTTTGTTAAGGAAAAAGGATGCCCTCCAACCATTGTGGTAGTCTGCTAGCAGGTCATTTAAAATTAACATCTGAATTATAGAAAAATATAGATTTCTTTCTTCCATGTTTCTATCTAGAGAGAGAGAAAGAGAAAGAATGAGAAAGAGACAGAGAGGAATGAGAAAGAGAGAGAATGAGAGAGAATGAGAAAGAGAGAGAATGAGAAAGAGAGGGAAAGAGAGAGAGAGAGAGAGAAGAGAGAGAGAGAGAAAGGAAAAAACTATCCAATGATTGCTAAAGGCAGAATCAAACTGGTTTTACAGTTTCAAGAATCCCTACTTTACACATTGGTGCTATCGGTCATCTCTTACATTCTATCAAGGCATTGAAACCTCATGATTTAGCAAGCTCTGAACGATCACAGCCTTAAGATGTATCCAGTTACAAAATCATATGAAAATCCATCAATACACATAATATGCTAGGGCATATTTTAATCACAAGTTATTGAATAAAACCATCCTTGGCTGATTTCACACAACACATTAACCTGGAACCAAAGGGGAGGAAAAATAAACCAGTAAACCAACTTAAACCAGTATCGAGACCTATAGACCTCCAACTCTGATTTAAATAGTTCATCTGAGCTATAGAGCAATACCCTAACCCACTTGGCAAGAAATATTCACGTTATTATCGCAAGTATTAAATCTGGCATTCAGACCACTTATTGCCCAGTTAAACTCAACACAACTGTCTTTGCCTAGGTGTAAAAGACATCCATGATGAAAAAGCAGAACTATGCCCAAATCATTCATATCCACGTGCCCAATTCAAGATTTAGCAGCAACATATAAGAGAGAGATCTCAGCTTCGGAGATAAACAGAACAGGTAACACCCCATCTCGACGTCTCCAAACCCCCCACCACCACCTCAAATCTTCCAAAATGAGAAGCAACTACAACTCTACATAAAGCACACAAATATGTGCAACATGCCTAAAGCCTACCTTCACGTCAACTGCAGCAAGAATTAAAAACTGAAGCGAAAATTGCCTTATGGCTGGACGGGATGCTGGTTTTGAATTTAAAGATCAGATCACCCATCCCACTAAGTTACAGTTGGTTGAGCCTGGATGGTAAGTTCTGCCATAAACCTCAGGTTACCAAATGACAAACAACTTGGGTTGCAAGCCGTGTTAAGTCAAAGCCAAATAAAGCATGCAAGATGGAATCCCAGATATTGTAGATTCCAGGACATCCAGCTTCACAAGAAGATGGAAAATTAACAGTAGCTTTCCTCCTATGTCTTGAATTTTGACTCGACCCTTCGGTGGTCAAAAAATCACGACACTTGCTTTGCTATACGATTAGGAAACGAACAGCAGAGAATCCTATCTAGAGATGGGATAAAAGCCTAGCAGAATCTGGTTTCCAGCAATATGAAATTCTCAGTCCTTAGATTGGTGTGTTTTTCAACCTCGACAGCTTTGAAGATGGGTGGACTTCAACTCCCAGAATTCCCTAGCCACTAGGCCAGGGATGATGATCCAGTGCTGGCTGGGGAATTCTGGGAGCTGAAGTCTATCTATCTTCAAGCTACCAAGGCTGAGAAACACTGACTTGGATCGGGGGGGCTCAATCCATGGCTCGCGAACCAGTAAGAGTCCATGGCCTGTTGGATGATCCATGTGCAAGATCTAGGTTGCATGTGCAAAACCACCTCTTCTGTCTCTCCCCACCACACCACCGCTGAAGTCAGTGGTGATAGATAGGACGGGGACCACTGCCTTGGAAAATACTCCGAAACCGGCAGTCCAAGAGACTCCATGCTTTCGTTGGGTCTGCTCCCATTTTCACACTGTTGCAAAGATAGGGAGAGTAACCCCATCCCCCGCCACTCGCTCCCTTCAATTCTAGACCACTTGCACACATGCCCCAAAGCATGAAAGGTGAAGGAGGCAATTCTCTTTTCCCCACCACCATCACCACCTCCCACCACCACTTCAACTTCTCCGCTACCTGCATTCGGTGAGATTACAGCAGTAACTGCCACTTCTCCGGCTATTCCGCCGATCGGATCGAAATTCATTCCTGGACTTCCGGAGGCTGAAGTATTCGGTCAGCTTCCCAAAAGACGACATGGCACCAACACAGTCCAACCTTCGGCGTGTGGACATATGCCTGGATCACCCTGGGCGCCCCGTGACGGGCTTTACAGCATGTTTGCTTAAGTCCCAAGATGTGTCCCCCAACGCTGGCTGTCGGAGAGAGTTGGAGAGAGAGAAAGAGAGAGAAACGCAAGGAGTTTAGCCAGAACAAGCCACAATCTCCCAGGGATGGATTCTGCAGGCTCAAAAGCAACACCCGGGCGATGAGATATTATTAATTAAGGACATCCTCATGGCGCTCCAGAGTTGGGAAAGGAAAAAAGAAAGAAAAAGAAAAAAAAAGCTTTTGGCACTGACAAAATGCATTTCACAGTTCTTGCTCTACAGAAAAGATTTTGGCACAAAGAGGTGCATTTACATAAGAAAGTGGAGGGGGGGCTGGGTTTAATTAAAATGGAAGCTGGGTGGCTTTTTAGCATGGACCTTATGAAGGAGGAACTACAGTGCAACAGTCAAAGGTGTTTTTTTTTTAAAAAAAAAAACTGGGTTGCAAGCTGGGAAAGAGAATTTTTTTCCTCTTTTGCAAAATCCACTGGGCCAGGATTTTTCAGAGAAGAATCTGCTGCCTTTAAGAACAGATGGAAGGAAAATACATACACGCGCACACACACACACACACACACACACACACACACACACACACAGAAGTCATCATACATACATCAGAACTTTCAAGAGTGTCACATTATTAACCTTTAACCAGGAGGGGTACATTTGGACAAAAAGGAAGAGGAAATATTTGGACCGCGGTGCATTTAATGCACAGCGTAAATATTACGACTGAGAAGGACGTGGGTATGAAACGGCAAGTGAACCAACTATTCTTTTTCCAACTGTTGTGGGTGCCATATTAAAAATGGGAAACAAACTGCTCTTGGAGCTGCCTCAAGCCACATCTGAGAACGGAGGAGGATTGGGAATCGGTTGCACAATTTCCCGTTGAAAACAATTTTACTTTCCGCGTCGACCCTCTGCGGCTTCATCCATCCGACGAGCAAGACGGCCAGCGTCCAACCTCAACTGCCACCCCCCCCACCCCCCCACCCCAAAAAGAAGCACAGCTGCTTTGGAAACAGGGTTGCAAAGGGGAGATTCCCCTGTGGTTTTCTACGAGACTCCAATGCTATTTGAAGAAAGCAATGGTGGCCAACCCTCTTTCCTCCCTTCTACCCTCGGGGGGGGGGGGACAGGATTCCTTCGAGGTGCCCCCTCCAACTAAAAGCCTACATGCATGCCAGGACACCCCTTCCCCCCCCCCCCCGCCTTCCCTTGTCCTCCTTTTTCCTCTGGTGGTTGCAGATGCCTGAACACACAACATCCGAAACACACGCGCACACACAAACAGACAGACACACACAGATGCACAGAAAGAGAGGGGAAAGCCAAGGCAGGGTGGGGGGGAGGGGCATGGGGGAAGCAAGAAAAACAAACCCCGTTTAAACCACAATGCCTGTGCACAGGGCACCTGCCGATTTCCCCCAGCTGCACAGCTTTAGGAGGGTCTGCTGTGTTTGGCGATCACTTCCCGCAGTCTCTGAAGGAAAAAAATCTCTCTCTCTCTCTCTCTCTTCTGCCTCTCTTTCCCTTCCAGCTGCTTGGCAGTAGTAGGTTAAAAAGGAGAGGGAGGGAGGGGGGGAGAGAGAATGAGAGAGAGATGGGGGGAGAGAGAGAATGAGAAAGAGAGAGAGAGAGAATGAGAAAGAGAGAATGAGAAAGAGAGAGAGAAAGAGAGAAAGGGAGGGAGGGAGGGAGATGGAATGAGAAAGAGAATGAGAAAGAGAGAGAGAGAGAATGAGAGAGAGAGAGAGAGAATGAGAAAGAGAGAGAAAGAGAGAGAAAGGGAGGGAGGGAGGGAGAGAGAGAGAATGAGAAAGAGAATGAGAAAGAGAGAATGAGAAAGAGAGAGGGAGAAAGGGAGGGAGGGAGGGAATGAGGGAATGAGAAAGAGAGAATG
>NW_020769332.1:8400577-8428099 GCF_900518735.1 Pseudonaja textilis | reverse complement strand
AAGGAAGGAAGGAAGGAAGGAAGGAAGGAAGGAAGGAAGGAAGGAAGTCTAATTGCCTTTTGGAAAAGCACAACCATGACCTGAATGATTGAGAATCTCTGTAGATTTTCAGGCAGACTTTGATCAAAGCAAACATTTCATCACCATCTTAACTCCTATTTTGGCATCATGGTGCTGAGGCATGGACACAGCGATGCCCCAAAATAGACTGTGAGGACGAACATTTCTCACATTTACAAGAAAGCATCTTTCAGAACATCTCAGGGGCAAGCTTCGTGTTAAAACAGCAGACTGGTTTAAATCAAGTTTTTCCATATTTCCAAATCAAAGCCACCATCATTGCTTCCTCGAACTTAGTCAAACATTGGGCTCACTGCTCAGTAATTCTACTCATGATTGCCAGTTAAAGGTAGCCACTGTCAGACTACCTTGGAGCAATTTCACTTTACTTGGGGTGCAGCTTGGGTGGCTTTTCAGAGAACCCCCCCCCAAAAAAAACCATCAAAAAGATGAAAACGAGGTTCACAAATCCTCTCGGAGCTGCAGCAGCCATAACCACAGGGAGGATCAAGCAGTTGTTGTTGTTGTTGTTGTTGTTGTTGTTGTTATTATTATTATTATTATTATTATTATTATTGGAAATCAGCGCTATCCTCAAGCCGACCCATCTCACAAAATTGTTCTGCAGCCGTGCTTTAAGCAATCCCCTTGGCGTCTACTCAGATGCAAGCCAGATGGTGTTGGATGGGACTCGCATACATTTCAAGAATAGCAATTTGCCACAGAGAAATATGCCGGTGCTGGGCCAAGTCATCCATTTATTTTTACCCCTATTTATTTTTATCCCTATTTATTTTTCCTTTTTTTTTATAAATAATTCAAGGTGGCAAAGATACCTAATAGTCCCTCCTGTTTTCTGCACAAGAACCCTGTGAGGTGCGTTGGGCAGAGAAAGGAGGACAGGCTCAAGGATACTCAGCCAGGACTAGAACTCACCGTCTCCTGGTGATTGGCCCAAAGTCACCCAGTTGGCTTTCATGCCTAAAATGGGACTAGAACTCCCAGTCTCCTGGTGATTGGCCCAAAGTCACCCAGTTGCCTAAAATGGGACTAGAACTCACCATCTCCTGGTGATTGGCCCAAAGTCACCCAGCTGGCTTTCATGCCTAAGATGGGACTAGAATTCCCAGTCTCCCGGTTTCTAGCTCAATGCAAATTAGCCACTAAACCAAACAGGCTCTTCAATTTATTCAGTAAGGTTCATTTCCAGCATTTTGAAGTGGACAGCTAAGAACTCCTCCACTCCCTGACAAAAAGAACCCATGAATTGACAGGAATGAATCAGAAGTAAATATGTTGTTTCTGTATCTTTTTGGTCAAGTCATGTGGCAGATCCTATAAAAAAAACTCATACTTTTTAGGCCTGACCAGTCTAGATGAACAACTCGCTTGATTAACATTGTTTTTATAGTTCAGGCTGCAATTTATCAGCAGCAGCAGATGTAATGATGCTCTCTCTCTTGGGATCAATGGATCTTGGGTGCTGTGCCCGATTTTATTTATTTGTTTCCAAGCCAATTTCCAAAAAGATTGGGTAGTTCATAGGCTAGCTATCTTTGATAGTTTCTGCCCAGCCTAAACAATCTGACAGTCAGAACACTTCAGGTCCCACCAGTTAAACAGGGTCATCTGAGATCATCCAGAAAGTAAAATGTTTTTGTTGTAATACCTACCTGGAAGACATACATAAAGATAAAGGTTTCCCCTGTCTAGTTCCGTTTGACTCATGTGGAACGTAACAATGCTGGCTTCTCAGCCAAGAAACTAAGATCTCTGTCCTTTCCTGAGGGAGCATTTTCCGAAGAGATTGCCATGGTCATGTGGCCAAGCATGGTTATATACACCAGGGCACATGAAACGCTGTTACCTTTCCACAAAGTGGTACCTATTTATCTACTTGCATTTGCATGTGTTCAATGGTGGGTGGCCTGGGGTGGAGGTCTCGCCTCACAATCAGGAGTCTGTGAGTTCGATCCTTAGGTAGAGGCAGATATTTCTCTCTCTGGGCACAATGAGAATATATCCGCTGAACTAAGCTCCACGTTGGCAACAGGAAGGGCATCCGGCCAGTAAATTCTCAGCTCCATTCAGTTGCTCAGACTCCATTCTGCAAGGGATTATGGGGTGGGGAGCATTAAAAGGGGATGATTTGTGTGCTTTCGAACTGCTGGTTTGGCAGGAGCTGAGGCAAGGATAGAAGCTCACTCCATCACATGGTTTTCAGGTTTTGAACCCAGGTCGTCAGCTTTTCAGCCGACAAGCTCAGTGTCTTTCTCCACTGAGCCAAAAGACATATATAGGATCTCCCTAACCGCTCATGAATGGAGAAGCAGAGAAACGTTTCTAACCAACAAGAAGGCTGGTTGCCATGACACAACTTCTAGAGAAGTCTACCTGGACGATTGACTGTCTTCACTGTCACATCTGGGGACTGTGAACGTGGCTTCTTTGCCTCCACTGCAAGCCACAGCCTTGTTGCCGAAAACCTGCTACTACAGGTCATCTCCACATATTTCAGCGTGTCCGAGACGGATAAGGTTGCCTGGGAGATGTTATTTATAAGGCTGCTAATGGGAGTCATCTTTAAGCACAGGGCATCGTTTTCAGATCATTAGCTCAGAGAGTAATTTGAATGCATCAAATTCTACAGTATCAGTTAACAACACCCTGAGCCCAGCAAAGAGAGATGAAATTGCTGCCGTTCTTTTAAAATTTATCACTGCAGAAACAGAGGGAGAACTGAAGCCCATTTCAAACACTGTCATTTTCACCACGGCACTTAGCCTTTGAAGGTAGATATGAGTATAATGTGTTTTGTTTTGTTTTTTTTTAAGTGTAAAAGATTCTGCAGATCGTTCAACCCTAATATCAGCTCTGCTTCCTCCAGATTTTGCAGCTGAACTGCAGAGCCTTCACGTCGATGAATGAAATTGTGGTTCGCAACAGTCTGTTAGGGCTCCATACCTGTTTGAGCAAATTGCCCACCTCGGGGTTTAACCCCCTACCTGTATTCTATAACAATTGGATTAGTTTATTCGACAGCCACTAAATAAAGTCGGTGGATAAGAAGAGGTCAAAGCAGGAGGCGAAAAGGAAGAGGAGACAGTAAATAGGAGCTGTTGCAGTGGTGGGATTCAAAAGAAATTTACTACCGGTTCTGTGAGCGTGGCTTGGTGGGCGTGGCAGGAGAAGGATCCTTCAAAATCCCCATTCCCTCCCCACCCCACCCCACTAACCTGCTTTCCAGCTCCGTTCTCCTGTGCAGGGCAACCAAAGAAGACCCAGCCAATCAGTTGGGACTCAATGGGAGGCGGAGCAAAGATGGGAGCGGGGCCAGTCAGAGGTGGGATTTGCCGGTTCTCCGAACTACTCAAAATTTCCACTACTGGTTCTCCGAAACTGGTCAGAGCCTGCTGAATACCACCTCTGAGCTGTTGGGATCACTGGAGGAGAAGATTTGCAGCCCGGGGTTGAAATGGGAGATCCTTGGTGCTCTCTGAGCATGGTTGCTTTCTTGCAGATGTTTCATGACCCAACTAGGTTACATCATCAGTGCTAGAAGGGATTTGCTTCCTGTTTATATGCTTCCTGTCAGGACAAGCCACTTGTGCATATAAAAAGAGAATACACCCCGCTCCCTTCTAGCACCGATGGCGTTACCTAGTTGGGTAATGAAATGTCTGCAAGAATACAATCTCAGAGAGCAGCAAGGATTTCTCAAGACGTTTTGATTTTGAGGGACTTTGACTTCAGCTTGAGGGGTGGGAAAATATAACAAAATAACAATTAGAAAGGATCTTGAGCCTCTGTGGCGCAGTGGTTAGAGTGCAGTACTGCAAGCTACTTCTGCAGCCAGCTGCCTACAATTTGGCAGTTCGAATCCCACCAGGCTCAAGGTTGACTCAGCCTTCTATCCTTCCGAGGTGGGTAAAATGAGGAGCCAGATTGTTGGGGGCAAGAGGCTGGCTCTGTAAACTGCTTAGAGAGGGCCATAAAAGTACCGTGAAGTGGTATATAAGTCTAAGTGCTATTGCTATCTTAGAGGCCTTCTAGTCCAAGCCACTGCCCAGGAAGGAAACCCTATACCATTTCAGACAAGTGGTTGTCCAAACTCTTCTTAAAAACTCTTGAGTAGCTGCTGATTTTCAGCGGTATGCTGATCATTGCTGAGGGTAATAACTGACTGCTTCTTACAGAATAAGTAGAAGCTGCCACATAGCTTGTGGAAGGAATATAAGGGAGCCGGTTTCCAGGGAGCAAGTTCATCGAGAAAGCTTGAACAGGGAGATTCACCACTGTTTGACAACAGCACGCTCAGGCTTATAGTGGCACTTGGGGCCGGATGGCGAAGAAGAGACTTGAAGCAAGTAGTCAAACTTTAGCTCCTAAGAGATTTATTAGACTAAACCAAGCAGGCATTACAACGGAAGCTGAAAGGGAAAGCCACTCTCCGGAAGAACAAGTCAAACAAAGAATCAAACCAGCCCATGGCGACTGAAAGGAAGAAAAGGCATAGCATGTACTTCAAAATATTAGGACCTCAAGGTAACTCTACTCTTTAGGGAGGGGGAGAGGGAAAAAAGAGTATTTGATTACAGCAGCCAAATGCCAAGAGACTTCAGCTGTGCTTTGCACAGAGCAAAGACAAAGCGAAGACACATCGTAAATGGCAACTCTCTACCACGAGGAGAAGGAGCAAAGGGGTGTCAACCCAACTAATCTCGTTGCAAAGAACACCATCAGCCAGGAGCAAGAAGAAGGAATATCACAGAATTCAAGTCGTATCAGGCCAACTGACCATTATCCCTTCTGACTAATATGTCACAGTTCCAAGCAACATGTCCCTAGAATAAAAAAATCCGAAGCGTCCATTTTGTCAACAAAGTGTCTTTATTAGGAACACATAAAATTGGCAAAGGTCTTGGTGTAATTCCGGCTCTGACCTAATCCCAGAATTACACCCAGTAGAAGCGAAAGGTTGAAAGTTCCTCCCCATTGTCACATTTACCAATCAGTTCATAGTCCAACAGTCCAGTGATTGCAAGCTCCACCTTCCGCCAGCTGCAGGCACTTTCTGGGTTCCCATGGGAGGGAATACCAGCTAGCCACAACATTCCTTCTTATCTTTACAACCCCACCTTCCAGGGGTGAGATTCAGCAGGTTCTGACCAGTTCTGGAGGACCAGTAGCGGAAATTTTGAGTAGCTCAGAGAACTGGCAAAGACCACCTCTGACTGGCCCCATCCCCATCTATCCTCTGCCTCCCATTGAGTCCCAGCTGATCGGCTGGTTCTTCTTTTGTTGCCCTGCACAGGAGAACGGAACTGGAAAGCAGGGATGGGGAGGGAATGGGGATTTTGCAGTATATCCTTCCCCTGCCACACCCACCAAACCGCATCAGGCCCACCAAGCCACGCCCACAGAACCAGTAGTAAAAAAATTTGAATCCCACCACTGGTGGGATTCAACCGGTGTTACTACCAGTTTGGTGAGAGTGCAATTTACGCTAGTTCCACATTCTAGTTCCACATTCACACCTCGTCCTCGTCCAGCTTCTCCAATTCCTTCTTCCTGAAGTTGTTGTCACTTGGCACCACTATAGCTATCCTCACTATTGTCTTCTAGTCCTTGTCTACTACCACAGTGTCTGGTGGATTGACCAGTATCTGCCTGTTTGTCTGGCTCTGGAAGGCCCATGAAATATCAGGCCTGTTATTCTCCATGACTTCTTGAACAATCTCCATCTGGATTTGGGATGATCTGGTCCATATATTATCTTCTCATCCTTCTCTACTACCATGATGTCTGGTTGTCTGACCAGTACCTGCCTATCCATCCGGTACTGAGGGATCTGGAAGGATCTGAAAGTCCCATAGGTCCTTAACCCTGTTATATTCACAACCACCCAGGAAAGCTCAGTAAACCAAGACCAACTCCCTTTTATTAAGAAGTTACTTAAATACCTAATACGTCTTCCAGGAAGAATCTGTTCTTAGTTGTTTGGAAGTGAAAGGAGGTAAAGCCAAAAGATGTTGCATTTCAGTTCCAGCATCAATCCTCTGGAACATCCTCCCAGTAGAAACCAGACCACCCCCTACCCCATTTATTGCATTCAGAAACCCAAAATGTTTCCAGAGAGTGCTCTAACTAGCTAAGGATGTTCCCATCTTACCTCCTTATTTTTATCTCACTTGATCTCTCTGTTATTTTGATTTCGGTTTGCTTGGACTTTCTTTGGTTTTGTTTTAAATAGTTTGCTGTATTTAAAGAGCTACTGTGAACAGTTTCGTGTTTCTGTGTCACGCAATCTGCCAAAACATCGCTTGGTCTCTGGCAGAATAAAAACGAAAGAAATAGAGAACTGAAAGAGGATAAATATCGCCATTTGTTTTGAAGAACTAAGCAGGAAGATCATAACTGACGGATGCCCCAAAGCTTCTCAGTTGCCCTACCAATCGATGGAAGAAGAAGGAGGCGGAGGATACCTAGAAGGACGAGTTCTGCCAATGGTGCCACCAAGGACAAGACTGAAGAAGATTCAGGACCATGGACAGAAGCAAATGCCTCCATGCCAGAAACCTTCATTTGAACCCTTGGAGACAACAGTATGAGAAATCCTTGAGCAGAGCTGTCCAAATTTGGCAACTTTAAGACTTGTGACTCCCAGAATTCCCCAGCCAGGCTGGGGAGAAACACTGCTGTACATGCTGTGACTTTCTCATTAACCAAACAACTGAGTGTGACTTAAGTTTATGGCATGTCAACTCAGTGGATCTGGAGCTGGCTCCTAAGTCATGTTTTTTCAACGCTTATTCAACGGGCCATCGTGAAACTAGAAGGTGAAATGAGGCACTACAGGGTTTAATCCTGGTATTCTTTTATATGTTTATTAACGAGGCAGGAAAAGAGATGGAGGGAATACTTAATGAGTTTGCAAATGACACAAATTCAGGTCTTACGAACCGCAAACAGAAACAGCCATTTCAAGAGCAAGCACAACCTGTGGGGACTGCATTCCCAATCTCTGGTTTAGCATGATGAGTGAATTTTGGTTTACTCGATACATTATGATAGTACAAGCCATACATGTGAAGACCCAGGATGGGATACAAAATAAACACAGTCACAAAAATCAGGTAAAGCCCCTTTTGTTCCTTCACTTTGTTTCCAAGCTCCAAATATCCTTGACTGGAGACAAAAAACTCCCACACGAGCTGTTACAAGAAGGACGAAATGCTGTTTAAACAAAAAATGCCTATAAATTATAAAGAGTAAAAAACACACAAACCAGGCAAGATAAGGGCTTAAAGACGTCCACAGATATCAGAACACACACTGGGAAGGATGCCAAACTCAGAGAGAAACTATAAACTAGAGATATTTCCATGCTTTGTTTCCAGCGTTCGCCTGTACACATGTCCGTCCTCTTACCCAGTTGTCACAGCTGCAGCCCATGAAGAGGATCAAGGCCCTCTCCTCCCCAGTAGACCACGTCTCTCCCATAACCCATGTTGCTCCCTTATCTGTTCCTACCTGCGTGCCCTAGGAGGGATAGGGGATAGGCCTGGGTCCTCCTCTGACTGCCCAGCCGGCCTCTGCCCTTCCCCAGCCTCCTCCACAACCTCCGGAGCCACACTTCCACTCCCTGTCAGCTGTTCCTCCTCTCCCTCAGAGTCAATCTCCACCAAGGGCATGACACCACATATGGATGTCACTCTTCAGAAGGGGGGGGGGGGGGGGGGGGGGGTTGGCATGCAGAGAAAGCTAGGGCTGATGCTGTTATCTAGTTTGGTAGTGAAAGTTTTGCAGGACTAAAAAAAAACCCAAGCTCTGAGTGCATTAAGTTGGACTGTCACTAAGTCAGTTGGAATCAGTCAAACAGTCAAGCACTAGACAATAGTCTAATCCAGAAACCACCAAGGAGAACACAATACTCCCCTCAACACTGACAGGACAACCTACTGTATATAAACAGGGAGAAATACTCACACTCACCAGCACTGATGATGTTACTCAGTTGGGTAATGAAATGCCTGCTCGCAAATAACCAAGCTCAGAGAGCATCAAGGACCCTGAGCTACACATATTCTCTTCTGTTAGATACACATCTGTATCACAGCTGCTGTTTTCAAAGAGGAGGATTCTTCTTCTCACTCATCACAGTAATAAATACCTGAAGTTATTCCCTACTGTCTAGAAAGATTTACCTTTTTCCAATACAAACAGACTGAAACAACACACTGTGGCAATTTACTGCCTTGCTAAAACATATATATAGAGGCTGTAGATATGCCATGACATCTTGCCAAAAACTTCTGTCTTCGGCTGAAGTGCAGAAGAAACCTTTATACTAACTTCCAGCGTGTTGTCATTCAATCAGAGGCCCTCAGGCAAAGGACCCAAAAGAAAAATAGCATCAAGAATCGGTTTGTCTGCAAACGTGCCAACAAGCTAAGCATAGGTTTCCAGAGAAGAGCAAAGGGATGTCCTAGCTTCACAGAGGCAATTTCCTTTTGCAGCCTGTGGCTTTGTTCTAGGCCCTTGTTTTGCTGGCTGCTGTGACAGGAAGTTTGAATGTCATTTCTTGCAGGCTTGCCTGTAATTTGGGCACATCTTCTACAGCAGGGGTGTCCAAACTTGGCAACTTTAAGACTTGTGGACTTTAAGTCCCAGAATTCCCCAGCCAGGAATTCTGGGAGTTGAAATCCACAGGTCGTAAAGTTGCCAAGGTTGGATACCCATGTTCTAAAGCAGGAGTGGTCAAACTTGATTTCGTTGAGGGCCACATCAGGGTTGTGTTTGACCTGGGGAGGTAGGTGTGGCCAGGGTAGGAGTGGCCAGCTCAACATCACTCATGTGAGGGGCACCTGTGGTGGTCCAAGTGCTCTGCCAGAGAAAATGGGCTCCTGAGCTCCATTTTCATCTATGACGGCCTCCTGCAACCCTCTGCCAGCAAAAACGGAGCTCGGGAGGGCCGTGTGTTGGCAAAAGGTTGCAGGAGGCCATCGCAAATGAAAATGGACCTTCGTTTTTCCTGGCAGAGGCACCATGGGCCAGTCTGTTAAGGTGTTGGGATTTAATTAGCTGACCAGCTGTTGTAAGGCTGCTGTAAGGCTGATGCAATGAGGCTGAATCATCATGGTTATTGCCACTTTAAGACTGAGGTTGGGTCCACAGGGTTTTACTACTTTAAGAAGCTGTATATATAAATGAGGCCATGAGAGGGTGTATCTCTCTCCTGGTGTTCTATCTCCATTGTAATTCTCCATGAAGAGTAATGAAGACTGATTGCTTGCCAGGTATTTGCCTACCACATATATGTATGTCTATAGCTGTTTTGTATTTAAACCACTGTTAAAAGACAAAAGCCTCTGTGTGCTGGGTTTTGCTCCCAGGTTGTCTCACAATAGTAGTCACAGTCCTTCGTTGTTTCCAGGGTGGCCCCGCAGGCCAGATCTAAGCACGCCGCAGGCAGGATGCGGGCTGCGGGCCTTGAGTTTGACACCCCTGTTCTAAAGCATTCCTTGATCAAAGGAGCCCTGGTGGTGCAGGCAAACTCAGCCCACAGCCTGGTGCTTGATCCTGATGGAGCTCAAGCTTGACTCAGCCTCCCATCCTTTTCAAGGTTGGTAAAATGAGGACCCTCCCCCTGCCTTGGTGCAGGAGGTTGACTAGGTTATGCCCACCCAGCAACTGGGCAGAGAACCTGTTGCTAAAATTTTTGAAGCCCATCCCTGCTGTCATGGTAAACCACTCAGAAAGAGCTGTAAAGCACTGTGAAGCAGTAGAAATGCGCAGCAGTACAAAAAGTCTAAATGCAACTGCTATTGCTATCATTCAAGAAATTAGTGAAGGTCGTGTAGAAGCATTGTTCACAATCTGATTGCTTTTGATATTCCTCATCTTCCTGTTTTTCTCATTGACTGCTGTGGCTCGCCGGCAGCCTGTGCAGATGGCAGCAGAATCGGACAGTGGGGAAGAAAGGGAATCAGTCCAGGAGTCTGGAGAGGACTCGGACGAGGGTCCTGCGTCCAATGCAGAGATGGGGCCAGGACCATCTGGGAGTGGAGTGCTGCCTTTGGAGTCTGGCAGCAGCGAGGCAGAGGAACAAGGGGAGCCTGTTCCCAGTGCGTGTATGCACAGAGCTGCTAGAAGGCAAGAGCAGCTGAGACAAAAGGGGTGACGCAGGAGTAAGGCTGGAAGGTGATTACTCCTCCCATAAGGTATAAAGGACAGGCCAAGATGATGAAATCTTTGCAGGAAGCAAAGTCGTTTGTTTAGTTCAGACTCATTCTTGAAGCTCTTTGTTCTTTGGTTGGGTGTTTTTTTTCTAGTTCATTTGACACTTCTGTTATTGGCAGTACTTCAAAGGAAAGAAAGGTGGGTACTTATCTCGAGGGACTGTTTGATTCATTACTGGCTGGGAATGAAAATAATTCCCAACGTTGCAATAAAACAAGACTTGTTTTTAATTATGTGCATAATTACGGTCTCTGAAGCCTTGGTCAGAACACTGACATTCTCACCAACCATTACATATATCCGGCTAAAATGTGACAAATAGTCATCAGTCACTTTTTTCGGTGAAGTTTTTGAACAGTCACCATATTGCACACTACACTTTGCGTAAATTTAATAACAGAGGATATAAGTACTGGTGAAGAGAGTTAAATGTCCAAAATTCACATTTGCAGCAGCTGTGGGGTTTTGTTGTTGTTGTTGTTCAGGGTATCAATTTGCATATAATTATCAGAGTGATCTTATCATTCTTTTAATGACCCACTTGTAGTGAGTACAATACATTCTTTTCTTTCTTCCATCTCTGCCCAAACATGTGTGCACTTAACACACCATCTGTCAGAAGGTTTTCTTGAAGACTGATTGATGCAAAATAGATTTTCTCTGAAAGCTTATCACCTCTTGAAGCTTCACATCCTGAAGAAAGCACCTTTCATCTGCATGGTGGTGTTTTTAAACAAGATGACTCACGTGAGGTCTTCGGTTAGTTTCCAATTCCTGAGGGATGGATAAGGAGGACTTGCTGACTCATCTATGTCTCTGACTCAGCTCCCATTATTTGGGTGAGTTTTTGGAGTGCCTAAACTTTGCGGGAGCCACGTTGGTGTCATGGAGAAGGTGTCAGGCTAAAAAAAACCAGAAGACACCAGAGTTCCTGTCCTGCCCTGGCCACAAAGCCAAATTTGTGTGTGCTTGTGCTTTTGCAAGTGTGGGATTCAAAGATTTTTTTTTTTTACCACCGGTTCGGTGGGCATGGCTTTGCGGGCATGCTTTGCACGTGTGTACACTTTGCACACCAAGTACGCACTTTGCACAGCTGCAGAGGCATTCCAACTCACCTCCTGCAAGCCTGCACTCTCCCTATCACTTCAGCAGCTGCCGCGTGGGACTCTGCTGTGCTGCACAAAGCAGTTGTGCTTCAAAAGCAGAGGATAAAGGTGAGTATAGGAGCCCGGGCAGGCGGGTGGGCCCAACAGCAGAGTGGCGGAGAGAACTGGTTCGGTCTTCACTGCTCATCGGCGCTACCGGCTCGGCACAACCAGGCCGAATACCACCCCTTGTTGCCAATCATTTCCTCTCAGCCCTATCCATTCCTAGCTGGAAACCAGAAAGCGGCTTCTATGAAATTAGGTGTCAACTAAAAAAATACTTCTTTGGTCTTTTTAGCTGCCAGCAGAAAGGGAGTGGGAAGAATAGGGCATTCCTTAAATGCTTCAGATAATTGCTAAGCAGCCAAAGCTGTTGGCGTGCAAGATTATTACTGGAGAGCATGATTGATGACTCTTGGCTATGGATGTGTCCCATTGGAGAATATACATCCAGGAGGTGGTGGGAAGACTAGAGTTAAGGGGGAAATGAATGATGTCTTAGAGTCGGCTGCACCCAGGTAATGCCGACATGGTCACTCCTAATAAATCATTATTATTATTATTATTTGGCTCTGAGAGATGTAGTAAGAGAATTATGATTTGAATGGGGGGTATATTATCGGAGCCCTGATATTAGGCACTTTTGATTTTTTTTTTTTCAAAAGATTACAGAACTGAAATTCAATGTCAAGCTTGAAAGACGGGATTCTCATGGGAGGGTAGTGTCAGGGTTCCAAGTAATACACCTATAGAAAACAAAATTCCAGGGTTGACAGATAGTTCCAATTAAACTAATTTATTGCTATTCATGCCTATGGACACGAATCTTCTCAACTAAGAGTTAGCGCCCGCTAGGAGTTAGATACAGGGGTCAATGGTGCTCCAGGGAAACTGGACTTAGCTCGCTTGTGGCTACGTAGGGATTCTAAGCTGATCCCTCTTTTAACTCCGCCTCCACATTCTGCCACGCCTTCCCTTACATTCAACCAGAGAATGTAACCTGATGTAACCCGGCCTCATCTCAGCGGCAAAGGTGTCTACAGGTATGATCCAATGAGTCAAAATGGAGCCCCAAAACAGTGAGGTCAACTCCTTGCTTGACGGTATATGCAGCACCAGGCCAAGCTTCAGCTGTGCTCTTGTAGTGGTCCTCTTGACTTTTTTGACCTGCTTAGAAGGCAAAGGAAATAGAAACAGGACTGTGTAAGATGGACTTGGGGTTCCCTCAGACTGCAAGGGGATCCAACCAGTCAACCCTAAAAGAAATCAACCCTGACTATTCTTTGGAAGGACAGAAACTGAAGCTCAAATACTTTGGCCACTAAATTCTTTTAAGGACTCCTTGGAGAAGACCCTGAGGTTGGGAAAAATGGAAGGCAAAAGGAGAAGGAGAAAGCAGACGATGAGATGACTTAGTGGTTGAACCGCGGCATCAAAGATGAACTTCTTCAATTGGCAATTGGAGTGGAAGAAAATGTGGTTGTCATTTAAGTTCTAATTTATGCAAAAACAAACATCTTAACTGGAAATCCTGTTGGGAAACCCAACTACCCAAACTGGGAAATTTGGGGGCACCCAGAGAAAACAATTCAGAACAATTTAAGGGGAGGGAAAATATCAATCCGAGCAATCGCGTCGCGGGAGAAGCGATAATGCCCTCAATTTGTTTCTCAGCGAAAAACACAAGCACAAACACTAATCCAGCCAAGAGCAAGCTGCTAATTGACTTGTCTCCAATTGTTGTTTTTTTATCCAGCAATTACTACCCATCCAAACAAACTGTGCAAATATGTTGAAGCTTAACAGCACCGCCGACCGGAAATCATGGATCTGAAATGCAAACAGTAGAAAGAAAACATTACAGTATCCTGGGATAAAAAATATTATCCATAAGAGGTCGGGGATGATCTTCCCTCCCCCACTTTATAGAATAACGGAGTTGGGTCCTTGGAGGTCTTCTAGTCCAACCCTCAGCTCAAGCACTTAGTCCCTATAGCATTCCAGACAAATGGCTGCCCGGTCTCTTCTTGAAAACCTCCAGTGATGGACTATCCACAACTTCTAGAGAGAAGCCATTCCATTCATGATGCACAACCAGGAGCCATATGAATGGATACAAGGCGTAGTTCGCTGCGCACATTCTGGAGAGAGGAAGAGGCTTCCTGATAACTGGACAAGCTCAAACCCTGGAAGAAGAAACCTTTGGTCCCGTTGATCGACTCAGATAGGATCCTGCAACATTGACCCTGGAACCTTCATTCGTTTGGACCCAGTCCCTGCAGTTTTCTGGATTTTTGGAAGCAACTTGGCCTAGCCTTCTTCCATCTGGGGTTGATAGGGAGGGACTGGCCCAAGGTCACCCCGCTAGCTTTGAGTCTAAAGCAGGACTAGAACTCACAGTCTCCTAGTTTAACGCCTTAACCAGGGGTGGGCTGCTGGGGGTTTGCGGGGTTCAGGAGAGCCCTTAGGTAAGATTCTGGGCAGAGAACCCCCAAATCCCACTCCTGGCTGGCCCCACCCACCCCACCCCTCCTGGGAGTCCCCACATGGCCTGTTTTGGATGCAGGGCATACACAGAGTCTCAGGGAGGGCAAAAACCGGAACTTTCTGGACGTTTGGGAAGTCTGGAAACGGGCCTATTTCTGGCTTCCAGAGAGCCCCCAGAGGCCGTTTTTGCTCTCCCAGAGACTCGAGGAAAATCTCCAGAGCCCAGAAAAGACAAAACGCCACACATAGACACGCGCGCGCCATGGTGCAGGAGGCCAACTAGGCCATGCGCACCCAGTAACCAGGCAGAGAACTCTTTGCTAAAAATTTTGAAGCCCACCCCTGGCCTTAACCAAACAATAAACTGGCTCCCTTGGTCACTTGTAACTGTTACTGTGATGACCCAGGGTGTGGCACAAAAATAACACCAAGGTCACCAAAGTAGATAAATTCCCTTGAATGCCTCCAACTTGGCCCCCAATGTCCAGTTATCCTTGGCTGGAGATCAAACTCTTTCCAAAAACAGTCTACAAAGGGAAGAAGTGCAGTCCGAACCCAAAGTGCAGATAAAGTAGAAATTAAAAAAAAACCAACGCAAACCACACTGAAGTAATTAACACGACAGGCCAGGATAATAAATTGCAGACTTCCAAAAGAGAACGAAGCACCCACAGTTGGGAGGACGCCAAAACCCAGATAAGCCTCGACAAAGATAATGCACGCTTTGCTTCCAGCAAGGTGCTGTGTGCAAATGCCCCACTTATATCCTGTTCTCCCAGCTGCAGCTAATGAAGGAAATCAGGGCCTTTTTCTCCCCCGTAACCCACGTTGCTCCCTTCTCTGTTCCTCCCTGCATGCCTTAGGATGAAGAGGGGATGGCCCTGGGTCTTCCTCTGAATGCCCAACCGGACTGTGCCCTTCCCCTCTTTCTTCCACAGCCACCGGAGCCACACTCCCACTCCCTGTCAGCTGCTCAATCTCCCCCTCAGAATCAGACTCCAACAAGGGCATGACAGTTACAGAACTGACTTGGCAGGCTGAAGACTGGGTCGTTTTTTTTTACCCAATCCAGCTAAAGGATCACAGAGCCAGGAATGGAAGCATGAATGTAAAAACTGGCTGCCAGTTAACAAAGATGGAACAAATAGTTAGGTAATGAAGGGTCCTTGGTTCTCTCTGAACTAGCAAGTTTTCTTACAGACATTTCATTACCCTAACTAGATAACAGTTACCTAGTTGGGCAAGAAAACAAGCAAGTTCAGAGAGCACCAAAGATCCTTCATTTCAACCCTGAGCCACAAATATTCTCCTTTAAAGTTAGCTTAGCTGGTTTTAAAATGCTTTTCTGTAACTCTGCAAAAAATATTCAGTATCAATAAAAATTGTTCTGATGTTTAGCATTCTTGCTTTCTTTCCAATAAGTTAGGAGACCTGGAGCCAGGCAGAACATTTCATTCAAGTCAAGTCTATCGTTCTGCATCACAATTCTTCGCAGGGTGGCAATAATAATGGGACAAGCGGTCAATTTACCGAATTGTTATTCGTATCGTATTTCTGAAGCCAAACAGATCCTGACCAATGAAAGTCACCTCAGGTAGCTTTTTCAACCTAGAAAAAATGCTAGCCACCTTCCGACAAATCTAGTCAATATCACAATTTTAAGTCAGCTTTAAGTGCAGGCACTTAAAGTCGGATCAGGTAACTTGTTGCAAAAACAAATAAATCCCTCCTGATAGGGGGAAAAAAAGTCATTTTTGAAACCTGACTGAATAAATGTAGATGTTGCATACAGAACGTTGATGGAAATAACTTGTTTCCTCTTGGTCCATGTTGGGGGTGGGGGGGGGGGAAGGAACCATCACATTTCCTTAAACTCACATAAGCAACATGCTTTCTCCTTTGCAAAATTTCCAGACGTGCGCTTCCAACTGCCAAGAACTTTATGCTATTTTAGATCCCGAACACTCGCAAAACAGAGGTTTTATGCTTGAACAAGAAGACGGTGCGGAAAAAAAAGAAGAAGCAATCAGCCTGGCACAGAAGTGAGAGCTGATGGCACACACGCGCTCACATTCTTTTGTGCAAGTTGATCCTGAAAGCTGGCATCACGTTAGCCAAAAACAACATTCTTCGGTTTTAAAAAAATCTGCAAAAACAATAATTGTCAGTTTCTGGTAACTCAAGACAAGATCCTGAAAGTGGGGGCGGGGTGGTTTCCCAATTTCTCCGTGCCTGCACTTTTTTTGCTCCTATCT
Organism: Pseudonaja textilis; assembly: GCF_900518735.1. Next base: position 8,411,910 of record NW_020769332.1, on the reverse strand, counting down.
TTGAAAAATTAAGAAAAACAGATAACCATCATGAAATATTATAACTATTATATACGATAGATATGATATTACAAATTACACTTATGAAGAACGGTCACAGGAATTGGGTATGTCTAGTCTAGTGAAAAGAAGAACTAGGGGTGACATGATAGCAGCATTTCAATATTTAAGGGGCTGCCATAAAGAAGGAAGGGGTCAAATTATTTTGCAAAGCACCAGAAGACAAAATAAGATGCAAATAGATGGAAACTGTTAGGGATACACCCTAGCAGAATCTGCAGGGCAGTCAGGCAGGCAGGCAAAATGTGTGAGATAAACGTTTTTGTAGCTTACACTCAGTAAAAACAGATACACAGTGCTAATTAAATAGTTTATTCCGGTAAGAGTTATAGCATAGTCAAACAGTCCATATATCATTCACTAGTTCAGTCCATCCAGGGATTATTCAGTTGCAAATTCCAGTGATGAAAAAGAGAGGTCAATAAACTTACAAATATCAGTCCAGTAATATATCTCCTCGCAGTAGAGATATGAAGAAGTCAAAAACTCCTCTCTTCCTTCAGCAAACTCAGCAGTAGGGGAAACACGCAGTTAACAAACCATCCATGCAATCCAGTAATTGTCAGCAATCAATCAGGTTCTCTTGCTCCCTCTTATGGTGGTTTCACACCACACCCAAAATTACATGCTTTGCAGTTTTAAAGTGACACACACTTAAACTTACAATCATAGTTTATATATATTATTTTACCCAAAACTACGTTAGGTAACCTATGTTATTCCTAACATAAACTAATCAAGGAGAGAAGCAACTTAGGACTAAGGAGACATTTCCTGACAGTGAGAACAACTAATCAGTGGAACAATTTTCCCCCAGAGGTTGTAAATGCTCCAACGTTGGAAGTTTTAAAAAAGAGATTGGACAACCATCTGTCTGAAATGGTATATAGGATTTCCTGCCTGAGCTGGGGGTTGGACTAGAAGACCTCGAAGGTCCCTCCCGACTCTGTTATTCTGTTATTAATGCAGCATTGTGTAACAGGATGAAAAATAATGGAGATCTGAATGTAAATCATTGTAGTTAGAGAACCCACACGTTGTTTCGAAGGAAAATCTAAATCTAAAGTTCTAGGGTTTTGGAAAGCAACGTAATACAGTTCCTTGCTTAGCAACTGCAGTTGGGACCAATAACTCAGTCGTTAAGCAAAGTGGTTGTTAAATGAAACCGTGACTACACGTCCAACCTTACTTCAGCCTTCCTACAGTTTACAGATCTAGAAAGGTTGGAAAGGAGAGCACTGGTCCTGAAGTTACCTTTTCATGACCATTGTAACTGTCACTAAACCAGGACTACCATTTCCACATTGTGCTAAGCCAAACTGCAATTCTTGTAACTTTGGCATAGCTTGCTAGGCAATGTTGGGCAGTTCTGGTGTATCCAATAAACCCTGTTTATACATCTATATTTTATTTTATACTTTGCATGCATATGGCTGCCCTTCTCGCCAAACATGGTATAAAATAAAATAAAAGCCCACCCTAAAAAAAACTAACAATTCAAAAAAAAAAACCCATTCGACAGATTACCAAATGCAGAGCATGTAGAGGAGTTATCATCATCATAGGCAACTCAGCCACCTTACTAATTAAAATAATCTCCAGCTTAATAACGCATCCCAACTTAGTCAGAGGCACGTACAGACAACTTTAAAGGACTTCATTAACCTGACATTCCTGTGTCATAATTTTGTGGGATTTTGTGGGTGTTTTAAGCTTTTCCTGTTAACATTCTCGAGCTGACCAAAAAAAAAAAAATCGCTTCAATCGTGATGCTCCCATTGACTCAAGCAACATCCAAGTCAAACATCAAAAGATGCTTTTGGATTGCTGCTGCCTTAATCTTATCTCCTAAGTCTTTAATTTGGTCTTCCTACTTCTCAGTATTTGTTCACTAGGCTGTCAAGCACAGGAAAATCAGGAAGTGCAGCAAGTTCAAAGGATTATCAAGCTTTATTGCAAGTGTGTGCTCTCTGCAAGAATCTGAACTACTAACAGCCAAAGGAAATTGGCGGTAGATAAGTCAATGGAATTCAAGGTGGGTTAGACTTAGATCTCTTGTGGGCATGAAGGGACTTGAGACTAATGACGTGTTTGACACACACACCCTCAGGCTCAGCCTGGTCATCTCCTATGCATTCTCAGTAAAATGTCTCCATCCAATATATTAGTTGACGAATAAAGGGGATATCCCACCCCTCCTCTGTTCCATTCCTCTCCATCCTCTAACTATCATTCCATTTTTTTTAAATTGTAATTTCCATTTTCATTGTTTTAGAAATATTTATCTTTTATGATGTTCAGATAAGGACCCAGATTGTTGGGGGGCAATAGGCTGACTCTGTAAACTGCTTAGAGGGGGCTGTAAAGCACTGTGAAGCAGTATATAAGTCTAAGTGCTATTGCCCTCCCTCCCTCCCTTCCTTCCTTCCTCCCTTGGTGTGTAGTGGTTAGAATGCATATTGAAGGCTAACTGCTGACTGTCAGCAGTTCGATCCTGACTGGCTCAAGGTTGACTCTGCCTTCCATCCTTCCGAGGTGAGTAAAATAAGAACCCAGATTATTGGGGGCAATAGGCTGACTCTGTAAACTGCTTAGATAAGGCTGTAAAGTGGCATGTAAGTCTAAGTGCTATTGCCCTTCCTTCCTTCCTTCCTTCCTTCCTTCCTTCCTTCCTTCCTGGGTGCGCAGTGGTTAGAATGCAGTATTGCAGGCCAACTCTACTGACTGCCACCAGTTCAATCCTGACTGGCTCAGGGTTGACTCTGCCTTCCCTCCTTCCGAAGTGGGTAAAATGGGGACCCAGATTGTTGGGGGCAAAAGGCTGACTCTGTAAACTGCTTAGGGAGGGCTGTAAAGCACTGTGAAGCGGTATATAAGTCTAAGGGCTATTGCTATAAGATAAAGTAAGGGGAGGGGAGGGAAGATTAAGGGAAGGGAAGATAACCTTTATTGTCATTTTTTTACTGTGGGCACAGGGGCACACATTAAAAATGAAATTCTGCCTGCTTTCAAAAGTGCACACATTCATAAGACACATACTGTATAGACATACCAAATACATTCATATGCACATACCTACATCCTTACATATAAATACATATACACACCGTGAATCTTGAATACATGGCAGAAAGAGGAAGCTTGGGAATTCGCAAGGTTGATGCTATGTGGAACAAAAACTGTGATTGAATCTGGAGGTTCTGCTTTGGGTACCACGAAGCCCCCTCCCAGAAGGTAACAAGGAAAACAGGTCACCAAGAGGATGTGTGGTATCCCAGAAAAATCCTGCAGACCCCGCTTAATCAACACTTATTTGTCAATGCTTTTAATGCTGTAAGCCACCCATGGTCACTTCTAAATCAGCTGGGCAGCAAGTAAATTGAATAAGTAAATAAGTGCCTTGCTTTATCTTTAAGCATTGGGCCGACTCCACAGTTATAGCTCTCAACGGAACAAATGCAAGTTCCTTTCTTTGGTTTTCATTTTTCAACCTTAAAGCGAGCGAAGACTTCCCCGTCAATAAGCACAAGAAAAATATTATTGATCACCACTTCCTTTGGGCCAGGGTATATCAATCACTCTTGCTTTTCTATTTTCAGTTTGCAAGTCTGAAAGTAAGTGCTATGACTTGGGTTTTTAATCGATACGGACCAATTTGTTGGAGAATGAATTCATCAGAAACCAGAGTAAAAATAAGACTAATCAAAAGGCTTTTGTAAAAAAAAAAAACTTTTGGGGCTTATTCATCAAGGGCCAGTGATGCAAGATTACATAAAACGTGGAGCTCAACCAATCGTAGTAACCGTTCTATGTATCCTAAAAATAGGATACATAATATGGTAGCCATAGTATTTTTTTCCAAAAGTTTTTATTTTTTAAGACAAACATATACAAACAAAAGATAAAACCATCCTCCATTTTAGGATGTGTCAGTTGGTTAAACATCTTTTGTGCTATCCTTTTGTAGTCATTACTCACAGTTTATATAAATTTTCACATTGTCAAACTAACATATGCTTATATATTTATCAGTTTTTAATCATCCACGACTAAACTATTTATGTAGCCATCAGTATTCTGAATGTAAGTCATCAGCTCTGGAAATTAAGAAAACATAATCACTGTTATCTCACTTCCTGAATGAATTTTATATTGAATATATAACTGATTTCTAGCCTGGCACTTTTAATTACCACTTCCAAGCTGTTCCACTGGTTAAGTGTTCTCACTGTCAGGACATGTCTCCTTGGTTCTAGGTTGCTTCTCTCCTTGATCAGTTTCCATCCATTGCTTCTTGTCCTGCCTTCTGCTGCTGTGGAAAATAGGTTGATTCCCTCTTCTTTGTGGTAGCACTTCAAATATTGGAAGACTGCTATCATGTCCTGCCCAGTTCTTCTTTTCATTAAAATAGACATACCCAATTTCTGCAACCATTCTTCTTATGCTTTAGCCTCCAGACCTCTAATCATCTTTGTTGCTCTTTTCTGCACTCTTTCCAGAGTCCCTACATCTTTTTTTATAACCGAGTGACCAAAACAACCAAACATGGATGGCCACATAGATAACCCACACACATGTTTGTATAGTATTCATCCCTCGTCATCTGAATTATAAAGCAACCATCTCTAACTGCCCATGTGAAGGTCCAAGAAGTACAAGGTCAACAGAAGAACCGAACAGCTGGGTATTTCAAATAAACAGAGGTTGGCTTGGGGAAGATGTTCTTTCAAGTCCTGAAGCCCTCAAAGATAACTACCAAGAGTTCCTTCCCATGGAGAAAGAAAGCCAGACCTGCCAATCAAGCAGACAAACACAGTCCGGAGTTTTGTTTTGGTTTTTTTTTTTTTTTGAAAGCAGTCATGCTTTGTTTTGTAACATTACAGATCAAGACAAGCCGTTTCAGATCGCTCTCCAGCACGCCTAGGAAATAATGGGATATTAATGAAAACATAACAAGCTGTCAGGGCCTAACTGAACGCCTTTCTTGATTATTTCCATGCTTTCATCAGGGCCCATTTGTCAACCATCATAATGAGGAACAGACGGTTTCATTGCGCGAAGAAGAATGAGTTTTTGTTCTCCTCTTCTTCTTGTTGATTGTCGTAATTGGAAAAGAATACCGTGCGTTCGTTTTTATTTTTACTGTGGCGAATCAGGTGTGGTCTCTCTTCTCCAGCAATGATCTAACTGGGTTTATTCTCTATCTGGTCTCTAATCCCTGACCTACCACCCATTCCCAATCTGGCATATATGGGCCGGAAAAACAACAACAACAGTGTAAAACTATCAGCTTTAATCATGGGTGGTCAGTGCTAAACAAACTGCATTTTGCTTTGTGATTTCTGGAGACAAAAGGGATGACTTATGGGTGAAAACACCAAAACAAGACTCCCAACTATTGTGGTGTGAAAGATACAAAACTCCATTGTTAAAAGAGGATTCGCTAAGAAGATGCACATCCTGCAGGAAGGACCAAGGAAGAGGTCTAACTACTAGAGATTTTGCCCTAACCCTAACCCCAGAGGTGGTATTCAGCAGGTCCAGAGCAGTAGCAGAAATTTTGAGTAGTTCGGAGAACCAGCCAATACCACCTCTGATTGGCCCTGCCCCATCTATTCTCCACCTCCCATCGAGTCCCAGCTAATTGGCTGGGTCTCCTTTGGTTGCCCTGCACAGGAGAATGGAGCTGGAAAGCAGGTTAGTGGGGTATGGAGGGAATGGAGATTTTGTGGTAACCTTCCCCTGGAGTGGGGTGAGAATGGAGATTTTGCAGTATCCTTCCCTTGCCATGACCACCAAGACAGGCCCACAAGCCACACCACACCCCCAAGCCATGCCCACAGAACCAGTAGTAAAAACATTTTGAATTTTTTCACCACTGCCTAACCCTAACCCTACATGTTTTTGCATAGGAACAAGGAGCTCAAGTTCAAAGCCCAAGAGAAGGTAAAAATAGCCCCCGCTCTCAAACTCCATGTGTTCAGCTGCACCAGAGAAGTATGCGCTTGGTGGTTCTCTTTCATCATTAAACCCTCTTTCCAATCAACCTCCGTGTTTCTAGTGTCTTTCTCCCAGCTTGAAATTGAACTAAATGGATATTTCTTCCGATCGTTCCAACCATGGCTAACCGGATGCTTGTAAGTCTAGAAAACAGCTGTGTAACCTTCACCGAGCAAACACTGAATCTCAAAATCTTCAAGTCTACTTTTTTCCGCTCCATTACTTCTGAGATCCGAGGGATAAAAACATTTCAAATCTAGGGCAAGATGAAAAATCAATGCACACATAACTGCATGGGAATAGCTGCTGTCTTAGAAGATACAGAAATTCGCCATAAAAGGACTCCACAAACAGCTACTAATTGGGCTCATCGGACAGTGTGCATTCAACCATTCGAGTTTTAGAGGATAATTTCAGGCTTAGAGTTATATACGTAAACCTGGCAATTAACAGCTAATTCAATAAACCGGTTAAAACAAGTGATGGCTTTTGAGTCTTAGAAAGAGGACAAGCTACAATTTGCAGAAAGCAAATGAAATACCCACTTTGTGTTTTATTGTATTTTCTCTCAGTTTTGCTTTCTGATGGCAACAGTTAGAAAAGTCTACAGATTCACATTCTGTTTGTAAGGGCATCTAGCCAAATATTGGGGAAAACAGAATGCTAAACTATATCAGTGGTGGCAAACCTTTTTCGGCTCCCGTGCCGATAATCGCGTGCCAGCACCCAGAAGGCAGTGTGTGCTGCCCCCACACACACGCCCTGCGCCTGCCCACGCGATCCCCTCTCCATGCACTGCACATCTGCACATGCGTGTGTAAAGCATCCAGAAAGTATCCATGATATCAATCACTCCGAGACATTTTCTCTCCAACTGATTTATTTAGAAACAGATCTGGCATGTCTAAGGCAATTTCCCAAAGTGAAAGTACTGTATTTTCATGCCTTTCACAAAATCCACCTTCTCTTCTCCCACTTCTACACTTCATAAATCACGAGAACCAATTAACTGCAACTGGAATTTCTTAATACGACATACAGAATAACCTTGAACTTTTCAACTCCTCCATCCACTTTCCAATTAAATGTGGCAGCTGAATTTCAAAGCTGACAGCCTGTGAGATTCCCCTTGCTGCACGCCACGTGTCTGCGCATGTGCACACAATTCCCCTTGCTGCATGTCGCACACCTGTGCATGCGTGTGCAATCACCCCACCACACACTACTCGCTTCTGCACATGCATGCACAATCACTCCCATGCGCCATCCATTTGCACATGTGCGCGCAACCCCTCCATCGCCGTGCATCTCTGTGTATGTGCCCGTGACCCCCCAGTGCACGCTGCACAACTCTGTACATGTGTGCATCTCCCGCACAGCTCCCCCACAGCTCCCCCCCCGCCAGATAATGAACAATCAGCTGTCGGGCGGCGGCAGCGCCCACACATGTGCAGTGGGGTTCTTCTGGGCGAGCTCTTGCATACCGGGGGAAATGGCTATGCGTGCCACTTCCAGCAAGCATAGCATAGGTTCGCCATCCCGGATCTGTATGGTACAATTAATTCTTTAGTATGACTCAGCAACACTTCGTACTAAATGGGGACTTAATCCTTCCTTATTGAATAAATCATACTTGGCTAGATTCACACACCATAAATCACGGGTTCACAAAGTACTACATCAGATTGGCGTAATACACAAACTGAACCCAAGCACAGCACCCTATTACACGGTGTCTGTGTTGCAAGAACCAGTCGGAAATTTTTAATACTGTTAGAATCCTCAACCTTCCCTATGGCTGTGCTAGACTATGGAAAGCAAACTTAGCCATTACAACAAGCCATGGTTTCCTCTTAGAACTGATTGAGTCATAAGTTTGTGCTTGAGCCACAACAGTGGGTTTACATAGTATGCTAATAGAAACCTTAGGAAAACCTAAACAAACCACATTTAGTGTAGAGTTTAAGCCAACCTAGGAGGAATTACCACCAAGCTTGATGTCCCTCATATCCAAGACAATACTCCAAAGAGATTTTGATCCAGGGGCAAAGGGATCAGGCAAGAAACTGGGAAACAGTGAGTTCTAGCCCCTCTTTAGGCATGAAAGCTGGCTGGGTGACTTTGGGCCAATGATGAGGAGATGGTGAGTTCTAGTCCCGCTTTAGACATGTAAGCCAGTTGGGTGACTTTGGGTCAATGACCAGGAGATGGTGAATTCTAGTCCCACCTCAGACATGAATAGTGGGAAGGTTATCACCAACCTTTCTCTCTCAGACTAACCACTTCACAGGACTGTTGTTGTAGACAGAATAGGAGGAAAAAGAACAACTATGTATGTTCACCACCTTCAGCTATTTATTAAAATAATAAAGGGAATGAATGAATGAATGAATGAATGAACAGCAGAGAGAACATTTTTTGAGAGAGGTGGATGTAGTTTATAAATCTGGATCAAGAGCTCAGAATTATGGTATGTAAAATGCAGTCTAGGACTTGGTTATCGAGCCCTAACAATTTTGCCTTGTTCAGTAAATCATGGTTAACTTCCCTACGTTTATAGATTAGAAACCTGGATCCCTTAACAGTCCATTAGACCCTAAATACTTCTCCATATTTTTTTCTTTTAAGAAACTGCCAACCTAAATAGGCTAAGAACACAAACATGGAATCAGATCCTCAGTAAAATAACTAAGAGCTGTCCCCATCATGTATTACTCCATTAGCCGTACCTCTGTGCTTTTAAGGCTGATCAAATTCCCAGCTTTTCATTACAAGCAAATAAAAAGAACAATTCTGCAGAAGGCAAAACTCCATTGCTTTCAGCAGAATGTAATTGCAACATTCTTTAAAAAAAAAAAGTTTTTTAAAGGGCAAGGAATGCCGGTTTCAATTTTTCAAGAAAAACCCTGCTATCACCAAGAACTACAGCCTCAAAGTAATTTATGGAAACCTGAACGGTGGCTGAATTAAAAATTCACGCTGTGTAACAAAGCAACATCTTATTTCACTGTGATTTTTTTTTTCCAAGAGCTTCCAGCATTGCAAGGTAAACTAACGGCTTATTCCCTTCACTCACCAGAAGTAGAGAGGTTAATTAGGATTAGTGTTAATTTCACAGGATTGAAGAAGGCGCACTATGTCTCATGCACATTACAATTGTTCTTTCGACAGCTTCTACTCCAGAGTTATGGTTCACTGGCAGTCAAATCGGACAGTGGGGAAGAATGGGGACCAGTCAAGGAGTCTGTAGAGGACTCGGACGAGGGTCCTGTGTCTGATGCAGAGGTGGGGCCAGGACCATTTGGGAGTGGGGTGCTGACTCCAGAGCCTCCGGGGTCTGGCAGCAGCAAGGAGGACCCAGGGGAGCCTGTTCCCAGCGCGCATGTGCACAGAGCTGCTAGAAGGCGAGAGCAGCTGAGACAAAAGGGGCAATTCGGGAGTAAGGCTGGGAGGTGATTGCCCCTCCCATAAGGTATAAAGGACAGGCAAAGATGACGAAACCTTTGCAGGAAGCAAAGTCATTCGTTCGGTTCAGATTCATTCTTGAAGCTCTTTGTACTTCGGTTGGTTTTTTTTCTAGTTCACTTGATTATTTCTGTTATTGGCAGCACTTAACGGGAAAGAAAGGTGGGTGCTTATCTCGAGAAACTGTTTGAGATTCATTACCGGCTGGGAATGAAAATAATTCCCAGCACTGCAAGAAAACAAGACTTGTTTTTAAAATAAGCATGTGCGTAATTACAGTCTCAGAAGCTTTGGTCAGAACACCCAGCTGTCTCCGGTTTCACAACTTCTTCCTTCAAATTCTCCAGTAAGAAACATTTGCAATCTGGGTTTAAAAAAAAACGAATTGATATAGAGGTAATCTTTGACTTGCAACCATTCATTTAGTGACCATTTAAAGTTACAATGGCACTGAAAAAAGTCACTTGTGGCTGTTTTTCACACTTACGACTGTGCCAGCATCCCTATGGTCATGTGATTTCCATCGAGACGTTTGAGGAGTGGTTCATATTTATGACGGTTTCAATGTCCTCGGGTCACGTGATCCCCTTTTGCCACCTTCTGGCAAGCAAAGGCAACAAGGAAGACAGATTCACCTAACAACCACATTACTAACTTAATAACTGCAGTGATTCACTTAACGACTGTAGCAAGAAAATGGGGCAAAACTCATTTCACAACTGTCTTAACAAAAGAAATTTTGGGATCAATTGTGATCGTAAATTGAGGCTATATAGAAGATTAAGGTACAAATAATCCTCGACTTGTGACCGCAATTGGGACTGGAATTTTGGACAGTTGTTGCAAAGTTGAGTCAGACTCGATTTTGTGACCCTTTTTACAATATTTGTTAAGTGCATTGCCATCATCCAGGATTGTTAAGAGAATGCCCTGGTCATAAGTGCAAACTGATTTTTCCAAATGGGCATTTTTTTTGTCGGAAATGAGCCAAAAAACCAGTCCCAAATCAAATCATTGCAACTGGTTATAAAGGTGAGCTGGTTGCCAAGGGTCTGAATTGTGATCCCTTGGCCGTGGTGTCATGCAACAGTTGCAAGGGCGAAGACCAGTCATAAGTGCGAGGACCTGACTGGTTTCAGCACTGTCATGCCTGTGAATGGTTGCTGAATGAATGGTCGTCAATAGAGGGCCAGAATTCTGCTATCACTCAGGTGCAGAAATGGTAAGAATAGATAATAGTTGGATAGATAGATGATAGATAGATAGATAGATAGATAGATAGATAGATAGATAGATAGATGATAGATAGATAGATAGATAGATAGATAGATAGATGATAGATAGATAGATAGATAGATAGATAGATAGATAGATAGATAGATAGATAGATACTGTGTTTCTCATATAATAAAGCCGGGTCTTTTTTTTTTTTTTTTGAGCCCCCAAAAAATGGCTAGGCTGTCTTTTCAGGGGTGACTTAATTCCCCTCCCCTTGTATCTTTGGGCAGGCGGGCAGCGACGGCTTGGATGTTGACCTCGGCATTGGTGGGGCACTTCGTATCGGGGTCAACGCAGGCAGCACCACATTCGGGTGTACTTCCGAAAAGTACTTCCTAATGGCAAGCCCCCCCACCATTCCCCCACCATTTCACATGTTTTAATATAGGCCTTAATTGGGGTGAGGGGCTTAATTTGATTTCATGCCTATAAAACATGCTGGGGCTTCCTACTGGGGGAGGCCGTATTGTTGGAGAAACAGGGTAGATAGATAGATAGATAGATAGATAGATAGATAGATAGATAGATAG
>NW_020769332.1:8316901-8390900 GCF_900518735.1 Pseudonaja textilis | reverse complement strand
AGAATAGAATAGAATAGAATAGAATAGAATAGAATAGAATAGAATAGCAGTAGGATAGCAGTAGGATAGCAGTAGGATAGAATAGAATAACAGTAGGATAGAACAGAGTAAGAGTAAGAGTAAGAGTAAGAGTAAGAGTAGAGTAGAGTAGAGTAGAGTAGAGTAGAGTAGAGTAGAGTAGAGTAGAGTAGAACGGAACAGAACGGAACAGAACAGAATTCTTTATTGGCCAAGTTTGATTGGACACACAAGGGATTTGTCTTCAGTGCATATGCTCTCAGTGTACATAAAAATACATTCATCAAGAATCATAAGATACAACCCTTAGTGATAGTCATACGATACTAAATAGGTAATCAAATCATACTAGGAAACGAAATAAAACAATATAAATCGTAAAGATACAAGCAACAAGGTTATAGTCATAAGTGGGAAGAGATAGGTAGTAGAAAGGATGAGAAGAATCATAGTAATGCAGTCTTAGAAAATAGTTTGATAGTGTTGTGGGAATTAGTTGCTTAGCAGAATGGTGGCATGGGGAGGAAAACTGTCCTTGTGTCTAGTTTTTCTGATGTGTAGTGCCATATAGCGACGTTTTGAGGGTAGAAGATGAAACAATTTATGTCCAGGATGTGAGGGGTCTGTAGAAGTGGGAACCAGAAGGCAGCTGGCAGAGGGAAATATATATCCCTGTTGGTGGGGAGATAGGAGAAACCCCAAAGAACCTCAAAGAACCCCAAAGAGAGAGAGAGAGAGAAAGAGAGAAAGAGGTTTGTGTCTTTAAACTGTTGTTTCTAAATAGCCACTGACCAAACCTGGATCAGGAGAAAAAAAAAAAGAACCAACAGAACCATTATATTTGAAAAGAAGTGTCTCGGTAAAAGGACAGATAATTTTATTTGAAGCTATCTCTCCTCCACTTTGTCTTTTTGTAGGGTTATTTCAACTTCCCGAAGAAGATATTTGTGGTTTGCTGGTTAAGGTGACCCATTATTCTCCCTTACAGCCCCTCCCATTCAAAAACCGAGAGGGAATTGGAACAACTCTGCATAGGAGGGGGGAAAACAGAGAAAATAAAAAACAAGGCTTTTTTGATGGCCTCAGCTGGTAATCGTGGAGAAGCGGAAGGTAGAGAGAGGCCCTTAGAAATCTGTCTTCAAAGGCGACGGAGAAACTTCGAAAAACATAACATATAAACGGAACTGAGTTATTTTATAAGGGGGCCCGGAGTTCAACATGCAAACGGATGACAAACATTCCTGGAAAAGTCCACGAGATGTAAAGTGGTAGTATTCAAAGCAGGAAGATGGAGCCTCGATCATTCCAGATGTAAATGGACTTTGCAAAGCGATAGAATTCCTCTTTATCCCATAACCTCGGCCACATGCACTGTCTCTCACACATGCACTGAAAGAACCATGGTTTGACTAAGCCATGCTTACAAATGAAGGCGTGTGTGTGTGTGTGTCCCAGGATAGCGTTGCAGGATCCAATCTGGGTCGGTCAGCGGAACCAATCTTCCGAACTTTCAGATTCGTGTTGGAGCCCATCCTCAGGGAGAGAGGAGCCCTCTGAGGATGGCCATGGGTTCGAAAGCTTGGCAGACTAAACCTCTGGTCCCAGTTAACCCACTGGGATGACCTAAAGGGGCGTGGCACAAAGGCAACGCAGTCAAATAAGCAAGAAGAGTCCCTTTATTATCTCCAACTTTGCCCCCAATGTCCAGGTTACCTTCTGGCTGGAGAAAAACTCTCCCAGGAACAGCCTTTAAGTGGAGGAAATTCAGTCCAAAAACAAAATACATACAAACTGTAACTAAAAATGCACACAAACCACGCTGCAGTAATTAACTTGACAGGGCAGGAGAAGGAATTGCAGACTTGAAAGCACAGCAAAACACACACAGTTGGGAAGACGCCAGGAACACAGATAAGCCTCAACGATACCAGATAATTCACAATTTGCTCCCAACAGTTTGCTATTCGCAACTACTTTTTTTAAACACTGTGTTCCCAGCTGCAGCTAATGAAGGGAATCAGGGCCCTTTTCTCCCCTGTAAGCCACACAACTCACATTGCTCCCTTCTCCGTTCCTCCCTGCGTGCCCTAGGATGAAGAGGGGATGGGCCTGGGTCTTCCTCCAAATTCCCTCTCCCTTCCTCTACCTTCTCCCCTGCTCTGCCCAGCCGGACTTTGCCCTTCCCCAGTTTCTTCCACAGCCAATGGAGCCACACTCCCACTCCCGGTCAGCTGTTCGGCCTCCCCCTCCGAATCAGATTCCAACAGGGGCATGACACCGACCCAGACTGGGTTCTAAGCTATGCTTGCCTGGAATTACACAACATCCTTTAGATTAGATTAGATTACATTAACAGAGTTGGGAGGGACCTTGTAGGTCATCTAGTCCAACCCCCTCCCATCGCCCATGCAGGAGACCCAACACCATTTCTGCCAAATGGCAATCCGGTCTCTTCTTGATAGCCCACATTGCCATAAATAAATCATACGACATGGTTTAGAAACATTGGTGTCCAGGGGAATGAAATATTTATCAAATCTGTAAGCTGCAAGTTTCCTTCTGATGCATTGCAGCTTACAATGACTGACATATCCATGATGCATCTAGACACACACACACACACACACAAGTCACATATAAACTTCAAAAAGCCCACATTATTTAAATGGCCACGCCGCCTTCTTTTTTTACTACTTCTTTTATCACTTCGGCTGTCGAGGGTTTCTAATGGTCACCATCACATATTATCCCACCAAAGTAGTTTGGCTAATACAGGAGTAAACCAAGAGCAAAGGAAGGTACATTACAGGTAGTCCTCAGCTTACAACCACAAATTGAGCCCAAAATTTCCATTGCAAGGCAGTTGAGTGAGCTTTGCCCCATTTCACGATGTTTCTTGACACTATTAAGTAACTCACTTCAGTTGTTAAGTTAGTAACATGGTTGTTAAATGAATCTGGATCCCCCATTGACTTTACCTGTCAGAAAGTGGCTATAGGGGATCACAGGACCCCCGAACACTGCGACGGTCATAAATATGAACCAGTTGCCGAATGTCTGGATTTTGATCATGTGACCCTGGGGATTGCAGCAATGGCCGTAAGGGTGAAGAACGGTCACAAGTTACTTTTTTCAGTGTTGTTGTCATTTCAAACAGTCACTAAATGAATGGTTTTAATTCGAGGATTACCTTATGTAAAAGGGAGGGAGGGAGGAGAGGGGAAGGGAGGGAGAGAGAGGTATATATTATTGGTTCCTTCTAAAAAGGACCTAATAATGGACTATGTTGTGATTATAAAAGTGGAAACTTACAATTGAGAAATAGGTTGAAGATGAAATGGAGTAATGGGTGAACTCAGTGTCCATCTAAGACCTGGAAATCATGACATGAGTATGATTGATCAAATACAACTGGCTGGGTTCACCCAATAATTGAAACCTCTAGGAAGCATTTAACACAAATTTAACACACACACAAATAGTTTGTTGTGAAAGCGACTGCCTGCGAAGGCTCTTGGATTGGGGCTGAAAGGCGAAAGCAGAAGCAGTATGCCCCATCCCATATTTGGATAGACCAGGTTGCCCTGATAGAAAAAAAAACACTTAATTTCTCACCTGGTACAGCTAGTCCATATATAGCTTAGAGGCTAGTCCAAGGGTCTTCAAACTTGGGCAAGTTTAAGACTTCATTTTTATTTATTGTATTTTGTCAAGCGATTATTAGATAACAGGTATAAATATAAACATGGTTATGAATACATGAAATGGATACGAATAAGTAAAAAAAAGGAACAATAGGACAGGGATGTTAGGGATGGTGCACTTATGCACGCTCCCTACAGACCTCTTAGGAAAGGGGTGAGGTCAATAGTAGACAGTCTAAGGTTAAAGCTTTTGGGGTTTGGGGAAGAAATCAGAGAGTCAGGTAGAGTATTCCAGACATTGACCACTCTGTTACTGAAGTCGTATTTCCTGCAATCAAGTTTGGTGCGGTTAACCTTGAGTTTGTATCTATTGTTTGCTCTTGTGTTGTTATGGTTGAAGCTGAAGTATTCATTGATAGGTAGGACATTGCAGTAGATAATTTTATGTACTATACTTACATCAAACTTGTGGACTTCAACTCGCAGAATTCCTGAGCTAACATGACTGGAGGAGGAATTCTGGGAGTTGAAGTCCACAAGTCTTAAAGCTGTCAAGTTTGAAGACCCTTGGGCTAGCACATCTAACCTAATATATAAGCATCCCGGGGTTCAAATCCCAGAAGGGTATGGCTAGTTGATGAGAGCTAAATAGCTTGAAATATTTTAGCCTCTATTTCTTTGTCAGTAAATATAAATTTAACTCTATGAAGCATCTAAAGACACAATGTAGTCAGTACTGTAACATTTAAAATATCCAGGATAATAGTAATAAACCCTTTTTAATGATTTTTAAATATAGTACCACAGGCATTACAATTTACTATCCCAACAGTTTAGTATCTCTCATAGGATCCCTGGCTCATTTGTTTACTGCTGGGAGAATCTCAGGTTTATTAATGCCCACAGCCGATAAATTCACACACGCAGATACAGTGATCTTTTATTAATCAACCCCTTGGTTACATGAATACAGAACAGACACATCATGTAGAACACGAAGATATCCTTGCCATGATTAGAGAACATGCCGGCAGGCAAAAAACAAAAAGGAACCACAACATCCCAATCCACCATTTGACTGAATTAGGTCTGCACACTTTCTTTAAGCCGTGGCACAAATATGGCTTACGGACAACACACAACCGGCCAGATTTCCAGCAATGCAATTTGCGAAGCACAAAACATGCTGCTTAAGCTAAAAAGCCAGCAGCCCCTAAGCAGAGCATCATGTGAATTCATCTTATGCTCCAGGATGGGGTGGGAACTGGGCTGTTGGCACATCGCATTAGCAGTCTCTGCTTCCTCCCCTCAGATGGGGTCTGACCTTTTTCCCTTTGGCTGGGTGGGAGCCAAAGCAGAGCCCGCTGAAACAAAGGAAAAAGAAACTTCCAACATCACCGCAAGAGTCAGAAATGGACTCCATCGAGTTAGCCAGCAGATCCCCAAAAACGAAGCCCATCCACAAACTTTTCTTCTCACTCTGGAACAAGGCCAGCCGACTTTGAAGATCTGTGGACTTCAACTCCCAGAATTCTGGCTGGGGAATTCTGGGAGTTGAAGTCCACAAGTCTTTAAAAAGTTTGCCAAGGTTGGACAGCCCTGCTCTACGGGGCAGATAGCCAACACCTGGCAGGACATCCAAGGGCACGCTTAACTGACAGCACTTTTTGCCAACCTAGTTCATTCCCTCGATGGGAAACTTTGGTGCCCATGACTCCCTGCTCCTCTGGGGAAAAGTGGGGGGGGGATTATGGGCCCTGGAGTCCATTATACCGGGGCAGGCAGAGGATGGAGATCCAGTACAGCCAGCACATCTTAAACCAAGTGTTGGAAAGGATGGAGGAGAGAGGGGGGAGAGGGAGGGAGAGAGAGGGGAGGGAGAGAGTTTTAGTCAGGAGATCCCAAAGTTGTTTTTTTTCTAAGAGGCAACTGGACTTTCTTGTTAAATAACCATGACTGAGAATCTCCAGCGACCGGAGAGTTTTCTGTTTGATCAGAGACGCTCGGGTGACGGTACTTCTGAGTAAGTTAAGAGCGCGTCGCAAGGAAGAAGGGGGGAAGGAGAGAGAAGAAGAAGAGGGGGGGGGGACAGGGGATCTCCCCCTCCTAGAAGAGGGGCTTTTCTCCAGAAAGGAGGAAAAGGAGGAGGTACCCTGCATGCAACCCTGAGCCAATCAATCAATCAATCAATCAACTAGCCAGCCAGCCAGCCAGCCAGCCAGCCATGCCTTGTCCTCGTCCACCAAAACAGGCAGGCGCCGGGAGCGAGAGGCCACCGCAGAGACCTACCCGGGGATGCAAACGGAGTACCGCAGCGCAACGACGGCGACGGCAGCATCAGCTCCTTCCACCGGCCGAGGATTCATCCTGCAAGGCGGCGACGGCGGCAGCCTCCTCCTCCTCCTCCTCCTCCTGCTGCTGCTCTTCGCGGGAAGGGAAGCGCAGGCCCCTCCCCCACACGCCAAGCCCCGCCCTTTCCCGGGCAGGGGAGGGGAGGGAAGGGAGGGGAGGGGAGGGGGCGGCCTGCAGCTGCAGCAGTTGCAGCAATAACAGCAGCCACGTGGGGATCCTGCAATCGCTCCGGGGCTTCTCCCGGGGAACTGTGCTCCAAGGGGGCTCGAGCCAACTTCGGTGGGACGGGAGGAAACTTTCTTGCAGCGCTCCCTCCGCCCCCTACGAGGGAGTCCACCCCGTCTTCCTCGGTCCTGCCTTTTCGGGGGCTGCAGGGTGGAGAATGCAGGGTTCAAAGGCAGCAGAGCCGGGAAAGGTGCGCGGTCCGGGCCGCGCGTGCCGCCGCCTCCTCCTCCTCTTCAGGCGGAGCAGGAGCCGCTGAGAGTTTCGGCGGGGCCTGTTGAGCCAGTTTGTTTTTAAACTGATTTAAAACGCAGAGCCTTGGACTGGGAAGGCCTTCGGGAGATGCCACCTCGCTTAAGTGAGGCGGTGCAGACCAAAACGGGGATTTGGAGGAAGGTTGCCGAGAAAGGAAGCTCGCGCCCTTTTCAAAGCCGTCCTCGGCGGGGCTGCGCGGGAGAAATCGCCCTTTGGACGAGGAACCTGGTCCGAAGAGCCTAAGCAACAAGGAAGAAGTTTCCCAGGGAAGCAAAAAGAAAAAAAGAGAGAGAGAGAGAGAGATTTGCCTTTTTTGCTTTCCTGACTGCATTTTAAGTGTTGGTGATGGGAAGTGAAAGGGGTGCCTGTAAATTTGCAGTGGGGTCCAACCTTGGCAACTTTAAAAAGACCTGTGGACTTCAGTTCCCAAAATTCCCCAGCCAACTTTTAAAGATCTGTGAACTTCAACTCCATTCAAGCTATGCTGGCTAGGGAATTTTGAGAGTTGGAACTCCGCAGGTCTTAAAAAGTTGCCAAGATCGGACACTGCTGCTAAAGGATACCTGTTTGAAGACTTGGACTTAAAATAACTTTATTATCACTTTAAATGTACACCAATCGGCATACCTTAAAATGAAATTTCATTGCATACAAAGGGTCACCACCTCCAATGTACATAAACACACCTCCAATGTACATAAATAAAAATGTATGCGTATACCCACATATGTTATGTGGCAAAGAGAAACAACACAGTCTAGTTTGGATATATAAAAAAGTACGTGGCGAGAAAAACGAATCTTGAGAGCGTGCAGACGGAGGGGCCTAGGGAACAAAGCTGTTACACAACCGGGTAGTCCTGCTAGAAAATGTTGCTTTGCTTGAGTCTACCAAACGCTGAAAAGACAATGTTGCAGCTCACTTGAATGCAATTGTTTCATACTGCCACAATGTGTTGGCAATACACATTTGTGCAAACTCAGAGCTGTTGCTAGAGCATAGAGTTGAAGGAATGAACGTCCTTGAGACCACAATTCCATTTTCTTTGGATGACAACTCTGTACTGCAGTCCCACATGTTGTGCGCAGTGGTCCCCTCTGTAAAATACAGGTAGTCTTGGATTTATAGCAACTGGGAACAGAAGCCCATTGCCAAGGACGGTGGTTCTTAAGTGAGCCATGCACAATTTTAGTCTTTTTTGGTGGGGGGGCATGGTTTCTTAAGCAAACCACTGCAGTTGTTAAGTGAAACACCTGGTCATTAATCAAATTTGGCTTTCCCCATTGACTTGCTTGTCAGAAGAAGTCCCGTTCTAAGTCCACGGAAGGAGGGCAAGCGCAAACCACTTCTCAAAAACCTAGCCAAGAAAAACTGCAGGCGTTGATCCAGGCAGTCGCTGGGAATCAACACTGATTTAAACGCTCACACTTTTTTTTATTATTATTTGATTCCTGGCTTGATGGGAAATACGAACCCTAATGAGTCCTGGCCATCATTCTTAGTTCATCTGAAGTTAGCTGCAGCTCAGATACAGTTGCCATGGATTGTAACAGCATTGCATAAGAAATTATTTGCCACTCAACCAGTTGGTCAAAATTCTGAATCGGATTATATAACCACCATTGGTTGGGAGATGTGACATTCACAGCACTGTGTCATCACACCAACAACATCACACACCCAACTTCATTGTGACTTCTGCCTCATACCTATCATGAGTAACCACACCCCACTTATTCGCAACACACTTTGGAAAGCTGGGAGGGTTCACATCACCAATTTCCTGGATTATCTCCGACAATGAGAGCGAAGGGTAAAATATTAGTTCGCGATATGGTTTCTTTCATCGCAATTCTTTGAATAAGCTACGAATGAGTGGATCTGTACACAGGAACTGTAATTATGTGGTTTACAATCCTTGGAGGCTGTGTTCAACCTCTGAATCATAAACTAATCAGGTATGAGTTTGTAGAACATTAGACTCACACGTGTTTGACTGGTCTGTGGTTTATGGTCTAGCCAAGGAGTCTCCCATCTGGATAATTATGCAACCGTTTGCACAGTGTAGAGAGAGTTTTATCTGTTCAAGAAAAGGAAATGGAAAGATAGGTCAGGCGTAGGATCAGGAGTCACAGGAAGCATCAGTACTGTGCCTCAGACTTAATGGGTTCGTTAGGAGAGTGTGTGAGAATAGAGTAGAATAGAATAGAATTAGAACAGAAATAGGAATATAGAATAGGAATAGAATAGGAATAGAATTCCAATTGGAAGAGAATTAGGAATTCAGAATAAAACAGGAATAGGAATAGAATAGAATTCCGCTCGGAATAGATTAAGGAATTTAGAATAGAATTAGGATTTTAGAAGAGGAGAGGAGAGGAGAAGAGAGGAGAGGAGAGGAGAAGAGAAGAGAGAAGAGAGCAGAGCAAAGGAGAGGAGAGAGGAAGAGAGAAGAGAAGAGGAGCAGAGCAGAGGAGAAGAGAGGAGAGGAGAGAAAAGAGAAGAGAAGAGAGGAGGGGAGAGGAGAGGAGAAGAGAAGAGAGGAGGAGGGAGAGGAGAGGAGAGAGAGGAAGAGAGGGGAAGGGAAGGGAAGGGAAGGGAAGGGAAGGGAAGGGAAGAGAAGAGAAGAGAAGAGAAGAGAAGAGAAGAGAAGAGAAGAGAAGAGAAGAGAAGAGAAGAGAAGAGAAGAGTGGAGGGGATCTTGGAACTCTTCTAGTCCAACTCACTGTTCAAGCCAGAGAATTTATACCATTTTAGATTTCTTAGATTTCTTAAAAGCCTCCAGTGATGAAGCACCCACAACTTCTGGTGGCAGGCTGTTCCACTAGTTAATTGTCCTCACTGTCAGGAAGTTTCTCCTTAATTCCAGGTTGCTTCTCTCTCTGATCAGTTTCCATCCATTGTTTCTTGTCTTGCCCTCTGGTGCTTTGGAGAATAATTTGACGCCCTCTTCTTTGTGGCAGCCCCTCAAATACTGGAACGCTGCTATCATATCGCCCCTAATTCTTCTTTTCTTTAGACTACCCAAACTCAAATCCTGCAGCCATTCTTCATATGTTTTTGTGTTGGTCTGGAGTGATGTTGCCTTACCTGCAGTTCCAAACGTTAAATATGCTAACCTTTTGCTTATCAGAGGGTCTCAAAAGGTGATCACATCCCCCTGAGACACTGCAACCGTCATAAATATGGGTCAGTTGCCAACTGTCTGAATTTTGGGATTCAAACTAAGGGATGTTGCAATGGCCATAAGGACGAAAAGGGGTCGTACGTTGCTTTTTTCCCTCCGTGCCATTGTCACTAAATGAGCTGTTGGTAGTCAAGGACTGCCTGTAGTTAGAAAGTGTAGCAGAAGTCTCAATCTCCTTCTTTTGCACAGTGTTTACACCCAGAATCCAGTCCCTGGCTGAAAAGGATTAAGGTTATAATTGCGACAGACATTTAATAACAACTGTTACACTTCCAGAGTTCAGGCTTTACAACGGTTTCAATATTGGGCAACACCACTTTATTTGTTTATCCATTTATTTCAGGATTCATCACCTGCCTTTCAGTTCAGCCATTCCTCAAAGGAGAGGGGCGATATGTTCTAAAACAAAAAATACATTAAAGGAAAAGACAAAAGAACTCAGCGGTGTGCCCTCAAGGGCCAAAAAAATAATACAAACCTCCGTCACATTTGAAAGTCATGTTTTATATTATATTGTATAGAGAGGTGGTATTCAGCAGGTTCTGACTGGTTCTGGAGAACCGGTAGTGGAAATTTTGAGTAGTTCAGTGAACTGGCAAATCCCACCTCTGACTGGCTTGGCCTCCCTCCATTCTCTGCCTCCCATTGAGTCCCAGCTGATTGGCTGGGTCTTCTTTGGTTGCCCTGCACAGGAGAACGGAGCTGGAAAGCAGGTTAGTGGGGGGGGGAGGGAAGGGGGATTTTGCAGTATCACTTACTGCCATGCCTACCAAGCCAAGCCACATGCCACCAAGCCATACACACACACACACACACACACACACACACACACACACACACACATATTTTCCCTTGTCCAGAACATTAAACCAGATGCATTGGGGCTATTTTAATTCTTCAGTTTATTTTTTTGCTACAGGCTCTTCTAATCTCTACTCAGAAGATCTGTCTCACTGCAAAACTGGAGTATAACATTGTAAAAAAAAAAAAAAACCAAGCAATCAAAAGAAACCAGTTTCAGGTTCAAATGTTGAATCATTAATCCTAAGAATGAATTAAAAATGAATTGGTGAAAGATGAGCTGCCCCAAACTGGGTTGGGATCACTGTGTGTGAACATAAGAAAGCCCTTCCTGTCATTTTCAGGCTTAATTGTCAAGACAAGGATGCCCATTTTACAGGTTGTGTCATTTTAAACCCTACAATGGGCTAAGCTCCAGCCTTAAATCTTCCAGGATAAGGGATTGTAATCTATTCGTTTGAAACTCACAATTTGCTTTGTGATCAGCGGTGTGTTGTGAAATGGTGGACTGTTGCACACCTGAGAAATGCAGAAGTTGGTCTCTTAAAAATTCTTCCTGCCGTAATATCGGGATCAAGTCAGATATTAATAATACATGTCACGTGATCCCCTTTTTCAGACTCCTGACAAACATGGTCAATGGGGAAGCCGGATTCCCTTAAGGGCTGTGTTACTAATTGAACAACGGCTGCGATTCACTTAACAGCTGTGGCAAGAAAGGTCATAAAATGGGGCAGAACTCACCTAACGACGATCTCACTTAGCAACAGAAACTGTACTCGTGCGTTGAGGACTACCCGTATATAGTAAACATACAAATAGAATATACAAACTGTAAAATTGCCATTTGACAAGATTCTGTCTATAGGTGTGGAAATAATAAACAGCTTGGAAGAATTGCCACGTGTTATTTTTTTTTCACTTTTGGGCAGAACACGAAAACATGTGAAAGTTTCTATGTTCATCCATTTACTTCTCGCAAATGTACTGTATGTGGGCACATAAATGAGCCTTTGTGGCACAGGGGTTAGAATGCAGTATTGGCAGGCTAACTCTGCCCACAGCCTGGAGTTTGATCCTGATGGGGCTCAAGGCTGACTCAGCCTTCCATCCTTCTGAGGTCTATAAAATGAGGACCCAGATAGTCGGTGGTTCTGTAAACCACTTAGACTAGAGGGGGCTGAAAAGGACTGTGAAGCGGTATATAAGGGCTATTGTTAAGTGGGAAGGAAGGGAGGGAGGGAGGGAGGGAGGGAGGGAGGGAGGGAGGAAGGAAGGAAGGAAGGAAGGAAGGAAGGAAGGAAGGAAGGAAGGAAGGAAGGAAGGAAGGGCTGTGTTGGTGCAGGGGTTAGAATGCAGTATTGCAGGCTAACTCTGCCCACAGCCTGACGTTTGATCCTGACGTGGCTCAAGGTTGAGTCATCCTTCCATCCTTCTGAGGTCTATCAAATGAGGACCCAGATAGGTTGGGGGCAAGATGCTAACTCTTCAACCAGTTAGAGAGGGCTATAAATTACTATGAAGCGGTATATAAGTCTATCGCTGTTGCTATAATGCCTCTGAACTGAGACCTTGATGATTGCTCCCTTGGCCAAAGGCGCTGAAGATACATTTAAGATTTCTTCCCAGCCTAAGAGAACGTGTGGGGTGCTGCAAAACTCACCACTGTGTGATCTTGGCTTCATTGGGATGCTGGTTCCAGCACCACAGAGCAAGCTGTCTGAATTTAGAATTAGTGTTTCAATTAAGAAGCCCTCTAAAGAGCCAACACATCTTACAGCACATGATAAAAATAGCACAGATCAAAGAGTTGGCACTGCAGAACTGACATGTACAGCCTGCGGCTGTGTCCTTTTGTTAAGCGCTGGGATTTTGCGATTTAATTCTTTATAAGTCAGTTTGGCTATGTGTCTGGATGTGCTAGCCCACTCTTTGCTGCCTTGGAGAATGAAATTTTACTTCAGCCAGCCTAAATGCACGCCAGTATAATTTTCCGCACGATAAGAGTCTCATCTGCACCCAAACAGGAACACAAAGACTATTGCCAACTTTTTAGATCAAGCCCATGTTTTTTTAAAACACTCTGATCTGCCTATTATTACCACAACACTTTTCTTTTCACACTGAGACACCCATAAAGAAGATTTATTCCTGCTCACTTAGCAACCTGAAATGGAGAATACTGCATGTGCACATTATGCTGAGTATGGTTTCAATGTGGCTCATGAATTAAGCTACAATTGACTAGGCTTTTGCAACAAGCGATGCCATAAACCATGGGTTACAAACCACGACCAGTGTTCCTTTACTCAGAAGATAAAACCAGAAACTGATATTTAAAATTGAGAGTTGGCATATTGCAAATAATAAATTTTATGATGCTTTTAATGGTGTAAATGATGCTGGGGGAATGACTAAGCAAATCCAAAGGCTATAAGTTCTTGAAAAGGGAAAATACACCATCTCTCATGCAAGCAGGGTCCTTTAATACACAGACAGCGGACAATGATGGCTTGCAGTTTATCACATGGAAGGAAGTTGGCTCAGATCCTGACTCTTATATAAGGCAATTTAAGCAGGGGTGGGATGCAAATATTTTTACTCGTGGTTCTTTGGGCATGGTTAAGTGGGAGTGGCTGGGTGGGCATGGCCATGTGACTGGGTGGGCGTGGCTTCTTCTTCTTTTCTTTTCTTTTGCAGCACTCCCCTGCGCTCCATTTCTTCGGCCTCCTGGGGGGACCATTTTTACTCCTAGGAAGCTTCCCTGAGGCCCAGGAAGGGGAAAAAAATTGGAGTGGGGAGGGGCAGGCAGAGCGGGGAAGGGCCAGCCAGGGTCACAATTTGCCGGTTCTTCGAACTGGGCAGAATCGTAACAACCGGTTCTATAGAACCGGTCCGAACCGGTAGAATCCCACCCACCCCTGGATTTAAGCAGCACCAGGGACAGGCTTTGCTAACACAAGTTCCACATGAACGCAATTTGAACAGGATTCTGAATAAGCTAGATAATATTTCTTAAACTCGGTGAGTCGAAGATGTGTGGATTTCCAACCCATCTGGAAGACCACTCAGCTTCCAGAAGGACTAGTAGGGGATGATATGAGAGCAGCCTTCCAATACTTGCGGGGGCGGTCACAGAAAAGACAGGGTCAATCTATTCTCCAAAGCACCAGAAGGGCGGGACAAGAAGTAACAGATGGAAACTTATCAAAAGAGAGACCCAACCTAGAACTAAGAAGGAATGTTCTGACAGTGAGAAGGGCTTCCTTCCAGAAGTTGTGGGTCACTGGAAGTTCTCAAGAAGAGATTGGATAGACATTTAGGGTCTCCTCCTTGAGCAGGGAGGTGGACTAGAAGACCTCTAAGATCCCTTCCAACCTTATTGTTGTATGTTCTACTTGAGGGGTCCTTGGTGATCTTTGAGCTTGGTTGTTTTCTCGCAGACATTTCATTCCCCAAACTAGGTAACATCATCATCATCATATCAAGGGAGATACTAATACCACTCTATAAAGCCTTAGTAAGGCCACACCTAGAGTACCGCATCCAGTTTTGGTTGCCACACTGTAAAAAAGATGTTGAGACTCTAGAAAGAGTGCAGAGAAGAGCCACCAGGATGATTAGGGGGACTGGAGGCTAAAAACATATGATGAATGCTTGTAGGAACTGGGTATGGCTAGTCTAGTGATGAGAAGGACTAGGGGAGACAGGATAGCATTTGAAGGGCTGCCACAGAGAGGAGGAAGGGGTCAAGCTATTCTCTAAGACACCTAAAGGCCAGACAAGAAATAACAGAAACTCAACAAGGAAAGATTCAATCTGTTCTGACAGTGAGAACAATCAACCAATGGAACAGTTGTGGGAGCTTCATCACTGGAGGTTTTCAAGAAGAGATTGGACTGCCGTTTGTCAGAAATGTAGGGTCTTCTGCTTGGGCAGGGGGTTGGACTAGATGACCCACAAGGTCCCTTCCAACTCTGATTATCTTTAAATCGGTGCAATTTAGTTTGGGTAATGGAACATCTGCAAGAAAACCACCAAGCTCAGAGAGCACCAAGGACCCCATAATTCAACCCCAAGCGACAAATCCCCTTTATTGGCCTGTTCTGTGTTCTCCCTGGCCTTCAGCAAGGCCACTCGGCTGTCCTCTTTGTCAGTGGGGGTTGCAACAGATGTTTGGAGGGAAAGGGCTGCTTTGGAGCGACTGTGTCCCAGACTCAATTCTTCCCGCAGGCACCTTGATCTCTGCTCCGCTCTGCTTTCAGAAAACAACCGTGGCCTTTCAGTGGCCCCACCCTGCGGGCCTACAAGCAGCCCACCCCTTGCCCTTGAGAGTCTGGAAGGAGGGGATAAAGAGGCTAAGGAAAGGCCACCTGTCCCTGGATCAAACCCACACAGCAGGAAGCTTATGTTTCAAGGGCCCCTGCCTGATCTCTCCCCCCCCCCATCCTTCACGGGAGCCTGAATTTGGAAGAGAACTTTTGCCCCCTGTTAGCAGCGCGTGGAAGTGACTCTCTCTCTTGAAGAAGAAGAAGAAGAAGAAGGGATTGTGGAAATCTTTCTCGGGCTGACTTCAACACATCCGTTGCTTTACAACCGCAGCACAGTACTGGTTGGCTATCGCTTCTGCTCCGCCCCATCCCTGCAACTTAGGGTGGTCTTCCATACTAATCCTGATTAACAATTATTCCATGTTATTTATTTGATTATATCAAGCCTTTATTATTATTATTTTTAATAAGCAATTCAAGGCAGTGAATATAGCTAGTATTCCTTTCTCCTCCTCTTTTCCCCACAAGAATAGGTCAGTGGGCTGAAGTCACCCAGTTGGCTTTCGTGGCTAGGGTGGCACTAGAATTCACTGTCTCCTGGTGATTGGCTCAGAGTTACCCACTTGGCTTTCGTGGCTAGGGTGGCACTAGAACTCACAGTCTCCTGGTGATTGGCTCAGAGTCACCCACTTGGCTTTCGTGGCTAGAGTGGCACTAGAATTCACTGTCTCCTGGTGATTGGCTCAGAGTCACCCACTTGCTTTCGTGGTTAAGGCGGCACTAGAACTCACAGTCTCCTGGTGATTGGCTCAAAGTCACCCAGTCAGCTTCCCTGCCTAAAAAAGTTACAAAGAAGATACTGATTCTTTAGAAAGTGCAAATAATGCAACGAAGATGATTAGACATCTGGAAGCTAATGAATAATATGAAAGAAAAGGACTAGATGGGATATGATAGCTGCCTTCCAATATCTGAGGGGCTGTCCTGTCACAATGAAGAAAGGGTCAAGTTATTCTCCAAAGTATGCGAGGACAGAACAAGAAGCAACAGAGGGAAACTTATCAACGAAAGATCCAATTCCCTGACAAGTGAGAACAATTTATCAGTGGAACGAATCAGAAGTTGTGGATGCTTCATTGCTGGGGGGTTTTAAGAAGAGACTGGACAGCCATTTGTCTGGAGTAGCATAGGATCTCTTGCTCAAGTAGCGGGTAGATTACAAGACCTCCAACTCTTATTCTTTTACTCTAGCCTTTCAGTAGCATTAGCTAGTGTGTTTTTGGTTTTCCAAGTTCCGTCTACCTTGGAAGGCTGATAGAAACTAACTAATCACATGTTGATTTAGCCTCCCGAGTGAAGCCAGCCAAAGGTCCATTTGATTTGCATTCTCCCAATTTCACCAGTTCTACCTTGGCCGTTATTCTTGGACTCATAGATTTCTCCGACTGAGACGCTGGAAGGCACCACAAAGATCATTTAGTCCAACATTTGCAATATGCAAAAAAAAAAAACCCACTTCATTTTGTTCTTAAAAATCTGTAGGGATGGAGAACTCACCACTCCCACGAGTAGATTGTTCCATTACCATCAGGAAATTTTTCTTCATATTTAAACAATATCTAGGAAGCTAGATTTGGGGCTTGGCCACCTTCCCTGTAGCTTAGTCCACAACCTATGTTCAAACAAGCCATGGCTTAAAGCAAGAAGCAACACACCCACAAGTATGAGATGACCATCACATTCCAAATAAAGCAAAGCAGGAATTGCACGAACCATCTGCTCGTGTACAAATGCACCCCTTTTACAGAAATCTTTACTTATAATCCCACTCAAGATTACTCCTGCCTTAATTAATTGAAAATTAGTCATTATGTGAGATAGAATTCCTCCTCTGCTTGTCATTCTTTGATGCCTGTTTTTAGGCACCTTGTTTAAATGTGTTCATTCCCTTGGGATTTATAAGAGTTGCCATAAGCCACACACTCATTCTGCCTGCAATTTCTTGCTGGTTTATTGTTTTGTGATCGCTCTTTTCCTGCTGTTTTTTTAATGGAGACTGCTGTTTGCTGAAAATTTAAAGCCGTTATCCTAATTGCAGTTAGATTTCTACCTTTCCTGCACCACCTTTGATGCTTTAACTGGAGGGGGTGGAGGCAAAGCCCCAAGAACATGGTTATGAATGTTTCAATTCATAAAGAAGCATTTCTCATCATTACAGACTGCAAATGAATATCAGATGGATGGCTGCGAGTATGAAAACGCAATCGGATTAGCAAAAAATTGTCACCCAGACTTTCTAAAACATTAGTTCCTTTTTGTGCCGTCAGGCATCATTTCGACATGAAGATTATTCACATGCAACTTGCACCTGTAAATTTTGTGGCCAAGTTGAAGGAAACCCAGTCTCACAATCTGAATATTAATCGGAATAATTGAATTGTATCCTTCGGCGTGAAAAGTCATTACTTATTTGGAGCTGTTGTCTGATGAGACCATAATCTTTTGAGGCAAATGTTTCATAACAGACCAGCAGCTTTACCTATAATAATCAGCTAATTAGCATGGAAAAGAAGAATGGAACTGACAGTATTTGTCAAGCCTTTGAGGTAGGTCACCTCAAGCAACAGGCCAGAAGAAGTAGTGCAGCTAGATCTCATTGTTATAGGGCTTGGCAATGGAAATTTTTGTCCCAACTTTGGTGCTTATTCAAGGATCACCTGTTCTGTACCAAAAGCTGCTTTTTCAAGAGGCAACTGGACTTTCTGGTTTTTCTTTTGAAGAGGTTTTGCTTCTCATCCAAGAAGCTTCTTCAGCTCTGACTGGATGGGGGGGAATGGAAGGATTTATATTCCTTACAGACAGCTGGTTGTTTGCATTTTTTTTAGAGAGTTGTTGAGTTCCCTTGGAGGCTTATCTGTGTCCTTCCATTCCCCACCATCCAGTCAGAGCTGAAGAAGCTTCACGGATGAGAAGTGAAATGTCTTCAAAGGAAAAAAACCAGAAAGTCCAGTTGCCTCTTGAAAAAAGCAACCTTTGGGACAACCCTGACCTGGATGACTGAGAAGCTCCATAGACCAGTAGTGTGATGTTAATTATTTTTCTTCTCACTTTTCCCTTTCAGCTGCTTCACTTTCCACAGAATTGTTTTATGACATCCATCCAGCAAGACCCTCCTATACATCCATTCAACAATTGCCCTCCAGATTACAACCATCATATCTGCACACACAACAATATCATCCTCAGACCGTGCGTTTGCGGGTGGAGTATAAACTGCACAGGTAGTATTCAGCAGCTTCTGACCAGTTCTGGAGAACCAGTAGTGGAAATTCTGAGCAGTTCGGAAAACTGGCAAATCCCACCTCTGACTGATCCCGCCCCCATCTCTCCTCTGCCTCCTGAGTCTCAGCTGATTGGCTGGGTCTTCTTTGGTGGCCCTATACAGGAGAACGGAGCTGGAAAGCAGGTTAGTGGAGTGGGGAGGGAATGGGATTTTGCAGTAACTTTCTCCCAGGAGTGGGGAGGGAATGGAGATTTTATAGTATCCTTCCCACCAAGCCACACCACGCCTACCAAGCCATGCCCACAGAACCTGTAGTAAACTTTTTTGAATCCCACCATTGCCTCAGACCATGCATTTGGGGGTGGAGTATATACTGCACAGGTGGTATTCAGCAGGTTCTGACC
Source organism: Pseudonaja textilis (assembly GCF_900518735.1). The sequence goes on along the minus strand of NW_020769332.1, from coordinate 8,372,463 downwards.
AGTTCTGGAGAACCGGTAGCAGACATTTTGAGTAGTTTGGAGAACCGGCAAATCCTACCTCTGACTGGCCCTGCCAACCACATCTCTTCTCTGCTTCCAATTGAGTCCCAGCTGATCGGCTGGGTCTTCTTTGGTCTCCCTGCACAGGAGAACGGAGCTGGAAAGCAGGTTAGTGGGGTGGGGAGGGAATGGAGATTTTATAGTATCCTTCCCCTGCCATGCCCACCAAGCCACGCCCACCAAGCCACACCCACAGAACCGGTAGTAAAAAAAATTGAATCTCATCACTGATAAACTGTCCATCTCTTCAGGAGGACAGAAGTTCTGGGACTTTCTCAAAGCATCAGCGCTCAACAGAGTAGGTCTACTTAAGAATACCAGCAGCAATAGCAGGTAGACTTATATACCCCTCCATAGTCCTTTACAGCCCCCTCTGAGCCTTTACAGAGTCGACATCTTGCTCTCCAACAATCCGGCTCCTCGTTTTATCAACCTCAGAAGGAAGAAAGGTTGAGTCAACCTCGAGCTAAAGGAACTGTTGCAAGTTGAGAACTACCTGTATTTTGTTTCTGGAAGATTTTGCCACTTCTTGTCTCTCCTAATCCAAATTAGAAACGATCCTTCGTTTCTCCGCCCCCCCCCCAAAAAAAAATTGGGGTGGGGTGGAGAGAAAAGAGGGAGCATTTCTAATTACCTTATTTCCAGGGTCACATTTTCTGCCAAACGAGAGGACGAATCTGTTCGGAATAATTTGAGGTCCAACGGTGTACAGGTGTCTAATTGTGACACCTGTGTTTCCCTGGAGCAGCTTTCATGTCAAGGACTTTGTGATCATCTAAGGCAGTCTAACTGGTCTTCGGTTTCTTGAACCGTTCAAAGTAACACTTGCAGGCAAGCTGGAGGGCTGACTTTGATTATTTTCAATTTTAGATGTAAATTTAATCAACAAAGAGGCGCTCAAAACCTCAGGGAAGGAAGGAGGAAGGTAGATGTATCAAAAATGGCTGCTTTCTATTGTTTTCAAGACGGGATTGTAGCTGGAAAAACTAGCATTTCAATTCCAATCCAGTTGAATAGCACACCCTTTCGTATTATGCTTTCAGAGATTCAGGAACATGAACTAGTAAATGATGGCTATAAAAGGAAAAGATGATTCGGGCTATTTCATAACATGTTAACTATTCTATAAATGATTAAATGACAGATGTTGAAGTTAGAGGGGTGGAATTAGGTGAAATATGATTTATAGGAGAAAGAAAACCGGATGAGTAAATATTTCTGATGGTTATATAATCCAAACTATAATGGAAGATGAAATATGTTATGATATGATTGATGTTATTTTTATATTATTGCATATTTGTTTATATATATGTGTGATCACAATGATGATGTTTGTATGTTAACACCTTGGACACCTAGAGAGCACACTGCTCAACATAGAAAGGAAATGTATGATATAAAACAATAAAAAAATATTTCAAAAAAAATATGCATTAAAAAGGACAAAAAGACAAAATCATATATACATTAGCTTTCTAAATAAAATATTTTTTGATCTTTAAAAAAAATCTGTTTTATTGTCCCCTTGCTGGAGATGAATATAGGTAGTCCTTGACTTTTGACCATAATCACTCCCCAAAGTTCTGTCGTTAAGCAAGGCAGCCATTGAGTGAGTTCTGCCCCATTTTATGACCTCTTTGCCACAACTGCTCAGCAAATCATTGTGGTCATTAAGTGAACCATGTGTTTGTTAAGCAAATCTGACTGTTCTGACCAAGGCTTCCCGAGACTGTAATTAAGCACATGCTTAGTTAAAACAACTGTTGTTTTAGTTCAACACTGGGAATTATGCTCATTCCCAGGCGGTAATGAGTCCCAAACAATCCCTCAAGATAACCCCCCACCTTTATCTCCTTTGAATAGCCACCAACTACTAGAGTGCCAAATGAACTATAAAAAACCAATCGAAGTACAAAGGCCACACAGAGCTTCAAGGATTAATCTGAACCGAATGAGCAACTTTGCTTCCTGCAAAGGTTTCATCATCTTTGCCTGTCCTTTATACCTTATGGGAGGGGCAATCACCTTCCAGCCTTATTCCTGAGTCGCCCCTTTTGTTTCAGCTGCTCTCGCCTTCTAGCAGCTCTGCACACACGTGGACTGGGAACAGGCTCCCCTGGGTCCTCTGCCTCGCTGCTGCCAGATTCTGGAGGCTCCGGAGTCAGCACCCCACTCCCAGATGGTCCTGGCCCCATCTCTGCATCGGATGAAGGACCCTCGTCCGAGTCCTCTCCAGACTCCCTGACTGGTCCGCATCCTTCCCCACAGTCCGATTCCACTGCCGTCTGCACAGGCTGCCAGCAACCCACAACATTGGCTTCCCCCTTTGACGTTGCTTGTCTGGGAAGGTCAGAAATGGAGATCATGTGACCAAAAGACAGGGCAACCATCATACATACCTGCCAGTTGCCAAACATCTGAATTCTGATCACATGACCATGGAGACGATGTAATAGACATTAAGTATGAAAACTGGTTGTAAGTCGCTATTTTCAGTGCCGTCATAACTTGGTCATGTGATCAAAATTTGGGCACTTGGCAACCAGCGTGTATCTATGCCAGGGGTCTTCAAACTTGACAGCTTTATGACTTGTGGACTTCAACTCCCAGAATTCCTCCTCCAGTCATGTTAGCTCAGGAATTCTGAGAGTTGAAGTCCGCAAGTCTTAAACTTGCCAAGTGTGAAGACCCTTGATTTTATGTGATCATCATTTGCAACCTTCTTAGCTGGCTGCCACAAGCAAAGTTAATGAGGAAAATCAGATTTGTTTAACAATTGCATGATTCAGTTAACAACAGTGTGATAGGCCAGGGAGGGAATAATGGATGGAAAGTGAACAAGGAGAGATTCAACCTGGAAATAAGGAGACATTTTCTGACACAGCAATCAACCAATGGAACAGAAGTTGCCTTCAGAAGTGGTGGGAGTTTCATCCCTGGAGGCTTTCAAGAAGAGACTGGACTGCCATTTGTCAGAAATGGTGTAAAGTCTCCTGCTTGGGGGTGGGGGGGTTGGACTAAATGACCCACAAGGTCCCTTCTAACTGAATCTAATCTAAGATTCCTTAATAACTGTGGCAAAAAGGTTGTAATCAAAGTGTTGGGCTCATTTGTGGTTGTAAGTGGAGGGTTGCCTCTATCTCTGTGATGTTAGCATTTCCTTTCCTTTAGAAAGCTTTGGGAGGGATGATAAATGTTTTTGTTATTTTAGGTCATTCATCTTACCGCTGTGATGAACTCCAGCTAGCTTGTAGAACAAATTATCTGCAAGGGAGAAGAATCAAAACAAGGATTGTATATATATTTCTCCACTGCACACAAGAAGCAAAATGTTTTATTCATCGAAAGACCAGTCATGTCTCCATGATGAAAAAAAAAAATGCAGATTTGCATAACGTTGGCCTACAGTTCCCTCAAATGTGGGCATACATGTAAATAATACAAATAATGAGGAATTCAAACATTATCACATCTCGGTTCAAAGAAAACGATCATCTCTACCATCTGTACTCATTCTAATTTTCATCGTATTTCCTCAAACCCAATTTAGATTGAGTAACCCTTTAAATCGAGGAAGATTTATCAAGAGTCCTTGATAAACATAAATATTGAGCGATACCCTCAATGTTCATCCTCTAATATTTAGTGTGAATTTTAGAAAAAGGATAGCTGTTGTTGCTTTACTTGACCTAATTAGTTGCAAGAGATTTCTCTATCATCTTGCTGAGACATTTTCTTAACATACATATGAAGGATAAACTTGTTAGATATGCTGAGTTGTAAATAAATTCCACTGAAATGGGTTGGATTTGTTTCCAAGTATCTAAGAAGCAGGGCTAATAAAATGAGACTACATTTAGAATGAATGAACTGGAAGGGTTCTTGAAGGTCTTCTAGTCCAGCCCCCTGCTCAAGCAGGGAAACTTATACTATTTCAGATAAGTAACTGTCCGGTCTCTTCTTAAAAACCTCCAGTGATGAAGCACCCACAACTTCTGAAGGCAACTTCTGTTCCACTGGTTAATTGTCCTCACTGTGAAGAAGTTTCTTCCAAATTGCAGGATGCTTCTCTCTTCGATTCGTTTCCAAGCATTATTTCTTGCCCTCTGGTGCTTTGGAGAATAATTTGACCCCCTCTTCTTTGCAGCAGCCCTTCAAATACTGGAAAATCATGTCACCTTTAATTCTTCTTTTCTTTAAACTAGGAAACCCAAATCCTGCAGCCGTTCTTCATATGTTTTAGTCCCCAGCTACAGGTAGTCCTCAACTTATAACCATTGGTTTAGTGATTCTTCCAAGTTGCAATGGCCCCGAACAAAGTGACTTATGATCGTTTTTCACACTTAAGAACCACTGCGGCAACGCCAGGGCCATACGTTCAAAATTTGGATGCTTGGCAACTGGCATGTACTTATGACGGTTGCAGTGTTCCGGGGTCATGCGATATCTCCTGATGAACAAAGTCAATGGGAAAGCTAAGATTCGCTTCAGAACAGTGTCACTAACTGAGCAACAGCAGGGATTCACTTAACAAACATGGCAAGGACCCACTTAAGAAGGGTCTTGCTTTGCAACGGAAATTTGGAGCTCCATTGTATATCATAACTCAAGGACTATTCATACTGTTCAATGGATAACAAGATGGCTTATGAAGCCAATCGCTGTCTCAGTTCCTATCTTTGCACGGTTGCACTATTTTACACTATTATCTCAAGCATGAACTGCTAGCCCACTGGCTGTTATTTGGGATTTGGGTTCCTCCTCTGTTAAAACCAATAAAAAAAACCAGAGGGTTGCAAAATAATTGAATGTGACGTAACTTTTGCAGAATAATATTTTCAGGGTAATAACCAGGCGAGTGGAGTTGCAAGTATTATTACATTGCATATTGCTTTGTCTCCTCCAGGAATCATGATAGATTCATAGGTGAAAAGCTGGAGATTCGCCGATGCATACAACTGTCATATGTCCTCATTTATCTGAAGGAACATCTGGTCCAAATTTAATTTATTCCTCAGCCAATTGAGAGAGCACTTGGTTGAATCCTTCCCTACAGAGATGAGATGGTGCTTTATTTTACAGCTCATCCTTATTTCTGATTGTGCACATTAGTTCTGCATATGCAAAGCCATATATGCAGTCCTGGATGTTGTGTTGCCTTCCAGGGTGATGCTAAAGTGGCTAATCTCGGACCCAGCTTGGCAGTTGTTGGCATAACAATTCCCATAGTACATGCTGAAAGCAGGCAGTCTCCAGACCTCAAAACAGCAGAGCTATTGCACCTGATAAATTCGGTCCTTGCTAGGAAAAGCTTTTGATGGGGGGAAAAATAATTAGTTTTTGAAGTGCTACTCTGCCCTGCAAGCCAATTAAGAACAAAATAGGGCAGCACAATCATTTCCCTTAAATGCCAGCTAATGTGGTCCATTTGCAAACAATTGTTTGCCCCTGAAAATAACTGGTTGCAGAGTAGGTTCTCTTCTGCTTGCATTACACACTGAAGAACCTTATGCAGACACAACATGAGTCACTGTTTTCTCACAAGGTTGCCTGCTTGTCATTTGAACTACGCCTCTTAGGATCTTTGCTAAACTGGGGTGCCTGAATTTTATCAATGGATGGCAAGAAAAGATAAGAACCGTTGCTATGGTCTCGACGTTGCTTAGCACCCAGTTTTGCAGGTTAGAGCTCTTCATCTTTAGAATCCAAATTTGGAAGTAAACAAACACTGAACAATTTTTGCCTGGAATCATATAAGATACAGTCTTGTGAAGTCAGGCTTATAATGAGCAGTGTTCTTAATGATTAATATTGTGCTGGATTTACCGGCAGGTATTTGCAATCTAAATGCAGGAAAAATCCAGATAAGATGCCAAAGCCCTTGTGTATATGGGAATCTCAAATTATGATTATGGGCCCACTTCAAATCAAAATCAAATGATCCTGAATTGGGTCTTGGACCAGCCTTTACAGTAAAAAAGACAACTTGTTTAATTTAATAATTAATTGTTGTGAAAGGGGAAAAAAACAATAGGACAATCAAACCACGAATCTATTTGAAAGTTCTGTGCAATCACATATCTTGGTGAAAATATTTGGCCATCTGGTTGGTGGACATAGAGTTAGCTTCCCTGAAAAAGTAATAAATATAAAATGTATGAGTTGAGTAGAGATAGCTCTTGATTTACGACCACAAGTGAGCCAAAAATTTATGTTGCTAAGAGAGACGGTTAAGTAAATTTTGTTCCATTTTGCAACCTTTCTTGCCACAGTTGTTAAATGATTCACTAGAGCATACAAAACATTTGCTAGACCTATACTCGAATACAGCTCATCAGTCTGGAACCCATATCATGTATCTGATATTAACACAATTGAAAAAGTCCAGAAATATTTCACAAGAAGAGTTCTCCGCTTCTCTACTCATTGCAGAAGACCTTATGCCACCAGACTTGAAACTCCAGACCTAGAAAACCTAGAACTATGCTGCATCCGGTCTGATCTAAATATAGTATATAAAATCATACATTGCAATGTCCTACCTGCAAATGAATACTTCAGCTTTAATCATAACAATACAAGAGCGCACAATAGATACAAACTCAAGGTTAACCGCACCAAACTTGACTGCAGAAAATACGACTTCAGCAACAGAGTGGTCAATGTTTGGAATACTCTACCTGACTCTGTTGTTTCTTCCCCAAACCCAAAAACTTTAACCTTGTTTCTTTTTATTTTTCTTATAAGTATCTATCTCATGTATTCAAAACTATATTTATTCTTATACCTGTATCTTGTAAGCGATTGACAAATCAAATAAATACTAAATACTAAAGTTGTTAAGTTAGGAACACGGTTGTTAAGTGATTCTGGCTTCCCCATTGATTTTGCTTGTCAGTCACTAAAGAGGATCACATGACCCTCCAGGACACTGCAACTGTCATATAGATGAACCAGTTGTCAAGAGTCTGAATTTTGATCACGTGACCATGGAGATGTTGCAATGGCCATATGTTTCAAAAATTGTCATGTCACTTTTTTTCAGTGCCATTGCAACTCAGAACAATCACTAAATGAACTGTTGTAGGTGGAGGGCTGTCTGTATTACTCTCAAATTTGGAGATGATTGAAGAGATCATACCACATATGGGGACGTTGTAGAAAGGTCATGGGCATGGGGTTAGACTAGAAGACCTCCAAGGTCCCTTCCAACTCTTGTCATTCTGTCCTACTACTTTGAATTTCATTTGGATGGGTTCAGAAGTGGTATTCAGCAGGTTCTGACTAGTTCTGGAGAACCAGTAGTGGAAATTTTGAGTAGTTCTGAGAACTGGCCAATGCGACCTCTGACTGGCCCCACTCCTATCTATTCTCTGCCTCCTGATTCCCAGCTGATCGACTGGGTCTTCTTTGGTTGTCCTGCACAGGAGAACAGAGCTGGAAAGTAGGTTAGTGGGGTGGGGAGGAAATGGGGATTTTGGGGAGGGAATGGGGATTTTACAGTATTTTTTCCCCTGCCGTGACCCACCAAGCCATGCCCACCAAGCCACGCCACGCCCATAGAACCGGGAGTAAAAAAAATTGAATCCCACCACTGGGTGGGTTGCTGAAAGACTGCAAAACACTTTGAAATATCTGTAATTAACACTGTATTTGAACATTCCTTATTTTGCCCCCAGTGGAAATCATTTTAACCAGGAACCAATTTAGGGAAGCTAATGAAATAAACGAATCTCTTAGAAAATGAAATTTTATAAGAGTTTAGTGTACGCAGTAACTGAAGCATTGATATTCAATGAGGATTCATAAACGGCATTATTACACAAGTTTTAATACAATTTCTAACCCCTGTTTAAATTATTTTTGAATTAAAGATAATATTGGTTAATTGTCACTAGAAGTAATTTTCGAAGAATTTAGGGATTGCTGCAGCAACCTCATTCAGTTTAATTGCTGTGCAGTGAGCTAATCTTATTAACTATGTGGCGTTTATCAAAGGATAGAAACTAATATGTGACTAGCAATTCTTGATAGGTCGAAACTGCTGCTTTTTAATAGAAAAGGATTTTTAACTTCCATAGTTCAGACTTCAGGACTACAAATAAAATAACTTTTTAAACTTAGATAAAATGTTTAAATCTTAAATCTCGCTTAGTGTCTAGTTGTGTTACCATAACTGGGTTATATTATGGTTATAATATTTGAATAAAATGGAATTAAGTCACATACAAAGCCTATACAATTTGTGTCAATTGCTATGTGAGAATTTCCAGGCTATATGGCAAGGCTAGCAAATTGGTTTATTATTGGCAAAATACTTAAAGGAAATAATAGCACATTTTTTGTTCCTCCAAATTTGGCTTCAAAAGATTTGAAAATAAGGAAAATTAACTTATGAATAAATTTTTTGGACATACGTACTCAACATATGAAATTTGTATGAAGGATTCTGGACTATGTCCTGTAAGTTATTATGGATTGAGACTTGTTCAGTTTGTTACTCACAATCCGGGTTATGAATAATATCCAAATGTATAAAATGCCAAAGCAGTTTTATTTTCCACAAACCTTGTCCTGAATTTAAATACTATTTAAATTTTAGAATGAAATTCAGCATCAGGATAAATGGTAGAAGTGCGCACCCTGCTGGGCAATTCCTATTTGTTTTCTCAATATAGGTAATCCTCAATTTATGACTACAGTTGAGCCCAAATTTCTGTTGCTAAGCAAGGCATTTGTTAAGTGAGTTTTGCTCAGTTTTACAACCTTTCTTGGCACAGTTAAGAAAATTGCTGCAGCTGTTGAGTTAGTAACACAGCTGAAAAGTAAATCTGACTTCCACATTGACTTTGCTTGTCAAAAGATTAACAGAGTTGGAAGAAACCTTGCAGGTCATCTAGTCCAACCCCCTGCCCAAGCAGGAGACCCTACACCATTTCTGACAGATGGCAGTCCAGTCTCTTCTTGAAAGCTTCCAGTGATTAGAAAAGGTGGTTAGAAAAGGTGATCATAAGACTCTGGAACACTGCGACTATCATAAATATGAGTCAGTTGCCCAGTGTCTGAATTTTGATCATATGACTATGCTATGATGCAATGGTCGTTAAGTGGATCCATTTAGTTTGAAACAAAGTCAGATCTGGTTAGTGCTTGAATTTTGATCATATGACTGCGGGAATGCTGTGATGGTTGTAAGCGCAAAGATGGGAGACGGGTTACTTTTTTCAGTGCCGTCATAACTTTGAACAACTTTGAATGAAACTAATGGTTTTAAGTCAAGGACTACCTAGAGTTAGTTCATGGGAAACAATTTATGTGACACTTTGAATCAGGAGAGAAGCAACCTATGATTAAGGAGAAAATTCCTAACGGAACAATCAATCAGGAATAAATTGCCTCTGGAAGTTGTGGGTGACCATCACTGGAGGCTTTGATGGAGAGACTGGACAGCCATTTGTCAGAATTAGTATAGGTTTCCTGCATGAGCAGGGGGTTGGACTAGATGACCTCCAAGATCCCTTCCAATTCTGTTATTGTTACTATACAGTTTTTGGCAACATATTTAAAGGAAATAATAGCACACTTTTTTCCCCTCCAGATTTGGCTTTGAAATATTTGGAAAGGAAGAAAACTTGCTCATGAATAAACTTTTTAAATGCATCCAACATATGATGCATGTATGAAGGATTCCGAAGTATTTTTGCCTGGATTTACTCCCAATTTGGCTGAAGGCTGAGCTGAAGGTGCATCAGGATACCTTGTCCCACTTTCCTACGGGCTTTCCTATTTCAGGAGCTTTCAAACGTCTCAGAAAACTTTCATTCTCCACTCCATCTGCAGCATTTCCATCTTGGGTCTCCTTTGAGATAAAATCCCTGGTAATTTTCTCAGGGCTTTGCAAACCCTTCAGTTTATTCCAATATATCCTCTATATAGTTATTCAAGGGTGGCATCCAGATTCAGATTCACCTCTCCTGCTAGGCGGTGGGTTTGTTTTAGCCATAATTTGTGGGAGCAGATGAATTAACCTGGTTCACTTGTAATGTTGAATTACGCTTTGTGATAGTGAAATGGGTGGCATATAAATTTATTAAATGAATAAATAAAATGGAATGCAAAGCTGGGCACTTGGGTTTAGGAGGCACTCTGGCTGCTCACGCCTCACTGAGCCAAAACAAACAAACAAATATTATAATCTGATGTTTGGCTGGAATAATAAAATCATTTGTTTTTGTTTTTTTTTTAAATGAAAGGCCGCCTTTATGCAACAGACTTCAGCGTCTTCCGCATAGCAACCGTTGCTACGAGCAGACGTTCAGTTGCTAAGCGCCTTCCTGGCAGCTTACAAAACCCAACACCGAGACGTAAGTATTACGAAAAGAAAAAAAGGAATTGGGCCACCAAAACACCTCCAGAGATGGTTATCAATTATTGGAGAAATAAAACACGGGAAATATCCGGAGGCTATAATAACGCTCCTCCAAAGCGAGTCTAAATAATTCACCATATTCCTGACAGGACGTGAAAGCGCGGGCTGGAGCGAAACTTAAACCATAGAGATACAAAAGAGAAGAAACGACTATTGGTTTTCATCGACCATCGTGCTATTCTACTATTTGTCCGGCAGAGCGCCACTGGGGCCTTTTGTACATTTAAATATTTTTATATATTTAAAAAGGGTCAGTAACCCCAGAAATAAACCTGAAAAAAAGAGCGGCTAAAAAATAAAGTCGACCATGTCGTTTTTACTATCTCTAGGAGGCACGGAATAGGGAAGGGTCTCTCTAGCCTAGGGCGGGACACTCTATGGTTCTCTCTCCTTTGCAGGGGAAGCGAAGAGAGTTCGGCTTTCGGCGCTTTGCGCGAAACGGGCTATTTGCGCGGCTCGCAATTGCTTCTTTGTAGTCTTTCCTCCGCCTTCTCCATGCTGCCCGCTGACTGTGCCCAGAGGTGAGTGCTTATTATTTTTAAAATATGATGATGGTGATTGGTTGCCCAGGCAGCCAGATGTTTAGCCCGGATTTTGCATTTTTGATCATCTGTTGAGCCTTTCCCAAAGACCCGGGATAGGTAGGTATTTAAGCGTTAAATAGTGCTAGAGGTATTGTTGCAAAATGCAAAGTGTTCCAAGTAAAACTGCCTTTTGCACTTGGCTGCTGGTGATTTTGTCCATGCCCAGAGTTGTTCAAGTGATGCTCCACATGTTTCGGGATTGCACCCCAAAATTCCCCTTGACCCTTGTCCTTGCTTTCTTTTGGCACAGCCATCCTACTTCTATTTGCAAGGTGTCAGGATTCCGGCACTTAACCCCATTTAAATCATGAGTCGTAAGCCAAACTTCCAAAACTTCAAAAGGATTTATTGGGAGTTAACATGTCTGGCACAGCCTGGGTGTAGCCCAACTCTGAGACACATCATTCATTGTCACCCTTGACCCTGGTTTTCCCCTCCACCCCCCTGGGTGTATCATCATTCATATTCTCCAATGGGACACATCCATAGCCAGGAGTCCTCAATCATGCTCTCCAGTTAGAATTTTGCATGGCAGAAACTTCAGTCACCTAGTTACTATCTTTGAAAACATTGATGGAATGCACTTTCGGTTTGCAAGTTACTGCACTGCTCCCCCTCCCTTTCTGTTGGCAACTCTAAAAAGATCATAGAAATATTTTATGAGTTGACACGAGGCTTCTTCTTTGGGGATTTTCCTCCAGTTCTTTCTCTTCTATTCTTCTGTCTTGCTATAGTTTGTTGCACGCTCGTCCAGAGGTTCAGGCTGGATTGGGCATTTTGTCCACCTAACATAGGCAGATGTTGTTGTTTGAGGGTGTTAAAGGTCTCGTTGTAGGATGTAGGATGCCCCAAGTAAAGTTGCCTTTTGCAATTGACTGATACTGAGTTTGTCAATGCCCATGGTGCCCTAGTGATGCTCCAGAGATTTTGGGCTCACAACTAAGGTGCCTATCACTGTTGATACTGTCTTTGGGCAGGGGGGTTGGACTAGAAGACATCCAAGGTTCCTTCCAGCCCTAGGAGTCTATGGTCCTGCTGGGAAATTGAAATCAAAGCTCTTTCCTCTGGGATGTTAAGGAAAAACAGCCATTTCTTGTCTCTTTCCAGGCTGGTTTCCCTTTTCACCCAAGCCTTGGAAGATTGCACAGAGCAGAGGACAAAACTCCAGCAGAAAATCCAACAGTGCCGTGCAGTTCTTGGGGAATGGTAAGCTGGGCGTAATTTTAAAGTGCACCTTACTGTTTAATGCAAGGGAAGCAAAGAATGCGACTTTTCCTTCCTCCTCTTCCTCCTCCTCTCTCTTCTTCTTCTTCTTCCTTCTTCCTTGTCTCTTTTCTCCTCTCCTCTTCTTCACCAATCCTGTTCTTCATTCTCCCCTCCTTCTTCTCCTTGTCCCTCTATTCCTTTTTCCAACCCTCCTCATGGAAGGAAGTCATCCCAACAGTGACTATCCCAATGCCACAAATCTCCCAGTCTTTCTTAAGCCCACGTGAAATTATTATTATAATCATCAGCGACCTATAGAAACTGGGATGATGTGGAAGGAGGGAGGGAGCGCACCTGTTCCTTGCTGAATTGTGTATTCTCTTTTTGTCTGTGCTAGGAACTCTGAGAGTGAAAACCCTGTTCCTGAAGATGCCAAAACTGAGAAACATGGTAAAGGAAGCATCATTCTTGACTAGTCTCCCTTGTTATTTATGTATTCATTTGAACAGTTTATATAGCCACCAAATTCACACATAGGTGATTCCGGCCAGCTTGTAACATTTAAAATTCCATTATAAAAGCCCATAAAAATCTCCCAACTTAATCTTCATGGCAGCCACAATATAATCAGATCAGCCACTTTATTGGTTCCATATCACTTCCTGGTCTCCAGACCTTTTTCCTGGTTATAGGAAGTCCTGGGCCTTTGAATTGGAGATATCACAGTCCATGGTGCTTCATTGCAGTCATACCCTATTCCTGGATGGATGATTTCCAATAAACCAATGGTCTGTTTATCCATGGCTTGTTGAGTAAACTGCCATTAGCTGGCATGACGCAATGCCATCCCAGTACTACAATTGCTAAACTATAATTGATTGAATTGCCACACCTGAAGCAAAAAAGCCAATGAGGCACATTAGTTACAAGTCTAATCAGTAAAAAATAGTTCCACAAAATGTATAAATCCAGTTGTTTAATAAATGGATTCAATGCTATAGATACGTAGCGGTACGCTAGCCTAGGGGTGGAGCTCTAGCCTCACAATCAGGAGGCTGAGAGTTCGATCCTAGGTAGAGGCAGCTATTTCTCTCTCTGGGCCCAATGAGAATATATCTGCTGCGAACTCCTCATTGGTGATAGGAAGGGCATCCGGCCAGTAAACACTCAGCTCCATTCAGTTGCCCCAACTCCACCCCGATGCAAGGGATTACGGGTCATTAAACGACAAAAAAATACTGTGGATCTATAGAAAGTAGGTTGCAAGGCAACATGGCTGGCCATGGAATTTTGGGAGTTGAAGTCCACACGTCATAAAGTTCTCAAGGTTTGGAAACGCTGATATAATCGATCCATTTTGACGTGCTTCCTTCACTTGTAGAAGCAACAGAGCCTTCAGCTGAGGAGCTCAAGGACCTGGAACTGCTTAACAAAGCCTTGGAGAAAGCATTAAGACTCCGGTCAAAATTCCACCAAGTGCCATGCGAGACCATTAAAGTCTCGGAAACTTCAAGTAAGAAGCCGGTGAGCCAGTCTGCTTTGAGGCAACCTGCACGTAATCCTAAAGACAAGGTCCCCAAGACCACCGAGATGTCTCCTGTGAGTAGAAAGCCGGTGGCGTCCAAAAAACCCACAGCCTACATGTTGAAGGCTCCCTACAAAACTGATGCGGCGGTGAAAAGGCCACCAGTGAAAATACCAGCTGGACGGAGCAAAACGGCTGGGAAAAAGTTGGGGTCCTCAGTAGGGGTCTCCTCTCCAAAGTGGAAACTGTGCGCAAAGACAGCCAAGGACCCTCACGGAAAGGTCCGTGTCGCTGCCGAACCCGGCTTGCCGTTGGGCTGCTCCATAGGTCCCTGCCACACGACGACACCCCCTCGGTTTGCCGGTAGAGGGGACTGCGAAGGAACAGGCCTTCAAGCCCCTGATCTGGTAGATCCTGGCCTGGAGGCTTTAGGTGGGCCGTATCCTTTAAGAACAGACCCACCGAGAAAAGGAGCAAAGCCTCCAACTTCCACTTTTCAACAAATCGGGTAGGTGGCCACGCATCCCACTTCCTCCAAAAATCTGCCTCCGCGGAGAGACGTGCTTTTCCTTTGGGCCTGACCAAGCAGGGTCTGGATGGGCAGTGACCCACAGCTTCTGTGTTTTGTGAGTGCAACACACTGGCTGAGTTCCCTCTACTGCAGCATCAGGGGTGGTTTTCCACCGGTTCGGCACGGTTCTCCCGAGCCGCTAGCGCCGATGAGCAGCAGAGACGAAACCGGTTCTCTCCAACGCTCCGCTGTTAGGCCCAGGCTCAACATACTCACCGTTATGTCCTGCTTTCTCCAAGCCTGCTGATTTTCTTGGAATTTGTTTCATCACCCAGCTAGGCAATGTCACCAGTACTAGAAGGGAGTGGGGTTTGTCAGGACAACCCACTTAAAGATAAACAGAGAGCAAGCCCCACTCAATTCTAGCCCTAACGATGTGGCCCAGTTGAATAATGAACCATCTGCAAGAAAACAACCTTATTATATCAAAGAACTTCAAGGACCCCGTAGTGTAGTTCGTTTTCAATTGGGATGCTGATGAATGTGTGAATCCGGCCCTTCTTCAGTATATAAGAGGTTAATCCAGGCTCTAATTCTGCTGTAGAACATCCTGCAGAAAAGGCTGTTTTCTTATTTACTCACGAGGCTGATGCTATTCCACCTAACAGCCCCTTATCCTGTAGGTATAAATAGCAGCACAAATGTTTTACGACTTTAGACTTTCCCTCTTACAAAAATTCAAGCATCCCACGAACAGAACAGATGATTAAAAATCTGCTTGGATAAAACACACGGATGCCTTCTGCCAAGTAGAGGAAGCCAGCCCCATCTCAAGCTTCCAAAGCAATTTGGCGAACTAAATTTGCCGCACAATTTATGATGATTATCTGGGGCTTCCATAAACTTTGGCTCCATCAACTGGGCTGGAGCAAATAGGAGCAGGAATGCAATATCTGAAGGTCCTAAAATCCTTGTTTGAAAGCCCTTGCATCCAAACTGAGGCAGCTTTACATTATATGCTAGTTTGGTCTGGTGATTAAGGCACCCGGATAGAAAGCAAGAGTTCAAGTCCCACATAAGCCATGAAAGCCGGCTTGGTAACTTTGAGCCAACCACCAGGACAAAGTGAGTTCTAGTTCTGCCTTAGTTGGACAGGCTTTGAGCCAATCAACAGGAGACTGGGATTTCTAGTCCCATTTTAGGCATGAAAGTCAGCTGGGTGACTTTAAACCAATCATTAGGAGGCTGGGAGTTCTAGTTCCATGTTAGGCTTGAAAGTTCTCTGTCAGTCCAATACACCTCACAGGGTTGTTGTGGGGAAAGTAGCAGAAAGAAGAAGTATTTGGATATCTTCACCGCCTTGAATTATGTGTGAAAATAGTAAAGGGAAAAGGAAGTGTAAAATAAAATAAAATTGCAGGTTACTCGTTGAATTTTGTCTGGTTGAATTTTTGGAGCTCCCTGAAAGGCACCAATTTGAATGAATAAACTGCTCAAATTTATTTTCCTAGTTGAGGGCGAAGAGAATGGTCTCAAAACAGTGCAATAGTCACACCAGAATTGCGGAAGAGGGATGACTTATGGCGGTTTGCTTAACTGTCTTTTCCGAAATTCAATCCCAAAGATGCACTGAAATTTCTCCTGGTTTCCAATATGGGTGGGTTGTGCATTTACCAAGGATGATAATACCGAGCTATTTTTTTTTGCAGATCTTCACTGAAACTGCCCCCTCCATATCAGAAAGCTTTTTCCAAGTATGTCAGGTAAGGTTATCCAAATTAACCTAAACCACAAGTCGCTAGGAAAGGTGGGGGAAATTTTAGGGTCTTTCTGAGTTGAATGACCCAAGTTTGGGCGAGTCTGCAAGAATGGATGTAGGATTCAAAAGTGACGTTGTGACCTCAGTTCAGAGGCGTGTCAGGAACCTTGTACAGACAGCATTGTAGCCAGTCTTTTGCCTTTGACCCCGGAAGTCAATCTACACATCTTAAATAAGTACTCGGAGTGATAGGATAGCAATCTTCCAGTACTTTACAGAGAAGAGGAGATCAGCCTAATTCTGTGAGAACCTGAGGGTAGGAAAAGAAGTAATGGATGCAGTGGTGGGATTCAAAAAAATTTACTACCAGTTCTGTGGGCATGGCGTGACTTGGTGGGCATGGCAGGGGAAGGATACTGTAAAATCCCCATTCCCTCCCCACCCTTCTAACCTGCTTTCCAGCTCTGTTCTCCTGTGCAGGGTAACCAAAGAAGACCCAGCCGATCAGCTGGGACTCAATGGGAGGCCGAGAAGAGATGGGGTTGGCGGGCCCAGTCAGAGGCGGGATTTGCCGGTTCTCCGAACTACTCAAAATTTCTGCTACTGGTTCTCCAGAACTGGTCAGAACCTGCTGAATACCACCTCTGGATTAGCCCTGTAAAGTGGAGGGGGGAAAGAAAGGAGATTTCTTCCAACAGCCAGTTCTTTGAACCGCTTAGAAAGTTAACAACAGGTTCTAGCGAGTAGGTGAGAACCGGTAGAATCCCACCCCTGAATGGATGGAAGATCATTAACAAGTGATCCAATCTAGCGTTAAGGAGAAGTTTCTTGACGCAGTGGTTAGAGTGCAGTACTGCAAGCTACTTCTGCAGCCAGCTGTCTACAATTTGGCAGTTCAAATCCCGCCAGGCTCAAGGTTGACTCAGCCTTCCCTCCTTCTGAGGTGGGTAAAATGAGGATCCAGATTGTTGGGGGCAAGAGGCTGACTCTGTAAACCACTTAGAGGGGGCTGTAAAGCACTGGGAAGTGGTATATAAGTCTAAAGGCTGTTGCTATTTCCCACTCTTCTGCTTCTTGACACAAAGGTTGTTGGAAGAGTGCCAGGATTTGAAAACAGACCCCGAGGCAGCTGTCACCAAGAGCCAATTTTTAGAGAAGCTGCAAGCAACTGTATCCTTTTGCTAATTTGGCCTTTTGCAGAAGAAGAAAAATATATTTGCAGGTATGACTAGGGCTAGCTGTCTAGTTTTTCCTGGTGCTGACACAGGTATTTTGTTATGTCTACTTTTAGTCTTCTTTTTTAAAAACAAAAATTGCCAGAATGCATTTCTTTAGGCTTTGAATGGGGTTGTTAACTCCATTCAAACTTCTTTGGCTTCCCAAAACAGTTCCAATTTTATTGATTTCTCTCACGTCAATCTCTGTTTTGATTCTAAGCGATATAGACTTTAATATGGAATAGTTTTCATCCGTGACCCACGTTAGATGTAATATATTCCCCAGACAGATGGAAATTCTCAGGCTTGGAGTCTTGGTACGTCTGGAGAACTTCAACTTGCAAAAACTGCTGTAGATATAAAGGGGAGGAGGAGAAGGAGACCACTGTGGGGTTTCCTGAGCTTGATAGTTTTCTTGCAGACGTTTCATTACCAAACTAGGTAACATCATCAGTGCTAGGGGGGGTTTGCAGAGGGGAGGTGGAGGAAGACTGGGGTTCTTGGTGCTCTCTGAGCTTGGTGGTTTTCTTGCAGATGTTTCATTACCCAACGAGGTAACGTCATCAGTGCTAGAAGGGAGTTGGGTTTGTGGAGAGGAGGAGGAGGAAAAGGAGGAAGACTGGGGTCCTTGGTGTTCTCTGAACTTGATAGTTTTCTTGCACATTACCAAGCTAGGCAACATCGTCAGTGCTAGGTGGGGCTTGCAAAGAGGAAAAGGAGGAAAACGGTGGGATCCTTGGTGGTCTCTGAGCTTGGCCGTTTTCTTGCAGACGTTTCATTACCACACTAGGTAACAACATCAGTGTACAGTATTGCCCCCTTTCCTTAAGCAGATGGTCAGTTCTTCTCTCCTACGCCAGCCTATACCCCAATGGAGGTGAAGCAGGAGTTGGTGCATCTACGTGACCTTCACTTGCTCATCACTCAGCACATGGAAGCTGAAAGACCAGGTGAGAAGAGGTCACTGAACCAATGTCTTCACGCCCACCTGGGCATGGAATTGCAAGGGAGTGTAGGAACATTGCAATCAGTCTAACCTCATCAACTTTAAGACCTGTGGACTTCAACTCCCAGAATTCCAATAGAATAGGATAGGATTAGTAAGAATAGAGAATAGAATAGAATATAGAATAGGAATAGAGTAGAGTGGGAAAGAATAGAAATAGAATAGAATAGAACAGGAATAGAATGGAATGGAATGGAATGGAATAGAACAGGAACAGAGAATAGAATAGAATAGAATAGAATAGAATAGAATAGAATAGAATAGAATAGAATAGAATAGAATAGGAATAGAGCAGGAATAGAACAGGAACAGAATATAATTAGAATAGAATAGAATAGAATAGAATAGAACAGGAATAGAATAGAATGGAATGGAATAGAATAGAATAGAATATAGAATAGGAATAGGATAGGATAGAATAGAATAGAATAGAATAGAATAGAATCTGAAAGGGACCCTGGAGGTCTTCTAGTCCAGCCCCCTGCTCATGCAGGGGAACCTAGACCATTTCAGACAAGTGGCTGTCCAGTCTCTTCTTAAAAACCTCCAGTGTTGGAGCACCCACAACTTCTGGTGGCAAGCTGTTCCACCGGTTAATTGTCCTCACTGTTAGGAAGTTTCTCCTTAATTCCAGGTTGCTTCTCTCCTTGATTAGTTTCCATCCGTTGTTTATTCCCGGTGCTTTGGAGAATAGCTTGACCGCTTCCCTCTTCTTTGGGGCAGCCCCTCAAATGCTGGAAGACGGCTATCGTGTCGCCCCTAATTCTTCTTTTCTTCGGACTAGCCAGACCCCAAATCCTGCAGCCGTTCTTCCTATGTTTTAGCCTTGGTGCAGCACGATGTTGTCTTACCTGCAGTCTTCCTTCCTCAGAGGCGCTTGGAGAAAACCCAACCTGGGACAGAGAGTACGAAAGCCTTGTGACTGTGCAGGCCTTACAAGAGCTCATAGAGCCTCATCTTGGCAAACTGGACCAGATGCGAGAAGGTGAGAGGTGACTCCTCGAGGGCATCATTCGAACGAAAAGGTGCCCTTACTCCCAGTTTTGTTCAACCGACGTGCTCTGGATTCTGTGGCTTCTTCCCATACAGGTGGTCCTCAACTTATGACTACAGCTGAGCCCCAAATTAATGTTGCTAAGCGAGACATTTGTTGGGCGAAGTTTCCTCCATTTTACAACCTTTCTCACCACAGTCGTTCGGCTAGTAACACGGTTAGGTGAATCTGGCTTCTCACTTCATTTTGCTGGTCAGAAGGTCGCAAAAGGGGACACTGCAACCGTCGTAAAATACACGCCAGTTGCCAAGCGTCTCGATTTTGATCACGTGACCACGGGGAGGCTACAGCCATCGCGTGAAAAATAATCGTAGGTCTCTTTTTTCCAGGGATCGTTGTAACTTCAGTCCCTGAACGAGCTGTTGCAGGTTGAGAATTACCTGCATTTTCCATGAAAAATATAAACCAGCCATGACTTTGCACAAACCAGTTGCGACGGTGCGGCTGCACTGGGGGGGAATTCTGGGAGTTGAAAGTCCACCCCGTCTTAAAAGTTGTCCCAATTGTGAAAGGACGCAGTGTTCTGCAACTGCTCTGACCTAGTCTTCCCAAAAGCATGAAGCTCCTGGTTTGATAAAACTCCTTTTATTCAGTTTAAAGTGAATTCCTCTCCAGCAAAGTCCCGGCCAGCAGTCTTTCATGAGATTTCACAGCTACAGACCTTTATCGGGCTTGGAGAGCTGCCAGGCCGATAACTTCCAAACGCCGTTCTGTAGCAGACACTACTTGGCAAGAAGCCAGGAACAGATCTTCACCCTAGTGAATTGAACTAATTGTCGCCTGCAAAGCCCACTCCCGTTTCCCTCCTCTTTATTCCCTGTGGGAAGGGCCATTCTTCGTCCACCTGTGCCCTTACTCCCGAGTCAACCCTTGTTGCTTAACTGTTCCCTTCTCCGGGCAGCTCTGCGCATGCACACACAGGGAACAGGCTCCCGCTGGCCGCGGCTGGGCCACAACACAACAGAAGTTAGGAGTTCTTCCATCCCAGCTCATACTTCTGTGGTTGGCAGCAGACAAGTTGCGTCCTTGTGCTGCACCCAATTTGTGTGTGTGTGGGGGGGGGGGGGGGGGGGGGGGGGGGGGGTCCATTTACATATCTGGGAGACATCCCGATCGATGCTTCTTATCGATCAGGTGATCACAAAGATGCTGCAACGGTCCTACGGTTGCTGGGTGGGCGTGGCCATGGTGGGCGTGGCCTACCAGAACTTCCAGGAGGGCTGTTTTTCGCCTTCCCAAAGGCCCAGGGGCTTCCCTCGGGCCTCTGGGAAGGCGAAAGCGGCCTTCCCCGGGCTCTGGAGGCCCATCAGAAGCCGGAAACAGGCCCGTTTCCAGACTTCCGGGAGGCCGATTTTCCCCTCTCCCAGAGCCTCCACGTGGCCCCTGCACTTACCTGCGTCGAAAATGGGCCACGTGGAGACTGCGGGGAGGGGAGGGGGGGTGGCTGGACGGGGCCAGCCGTTTGGTTTAAATACCAGTCCAGCGAACCAGATGCAGATTTAATAACCGGTTCGCGCAAACTGGTCTGAACCGGTAGAATCCCATCCCCTGCCCCTAACACCATTTCTGACAAACGGCAGTCCGGTCTCTTCTTGAAAGCTTCCGGGCCTGAAGCTTCCCCACAACGTCTGAATTGTAATAATCATATCTTGTAAACAATATAGTCACAAAGATGCTTTTCCTTCTCGGGCAGCCCTGGTGTCTCATGCAGAGTTTGCCTCGCTCTGCATGAACGACAAGGACGACACTGACCAGGATTCTTGGGGCTTCTGTCATGCTTCCCTTGGAGAGCAAACCTGCTCGGGTCCAGATTCCGTGGGGCCTCCACGACTTCTTTTTTACTCCAGCTTGGATGAGCTGAAAGAGATGGAGGCTTTAAAATTGCAGGTGGCGATGCTGGACCAGAAACTTCAGATCCAGACGGTAATTTTCTTCCCGCTTCTCTTATTTTTGCCCAGACTGTCCAATTCCTGATTCTAGAGCCAAGCTAAGAGAGGAGATGTGGTAGGCATGAAAGCTGGCTGGCTGACTTGAGCCAGTCACCAGGAGACTGGGATTTCTAGTAGAATCTTAGGCATGAAAGTCAGCTGGGTGACTTTAAGCCAAACACTAGGAGGGTGGGAGTTCTAGTTCCACTTTGGGCATGAAAGCTGACTGGGTGACTCACTGCCAGTCAGTCTCTCAGTCCAACACACCTCACAGGGTTGTTGTGGGAAGAGGAGGAAGAAGTATTGGATATCTTCACCGCCTTGAGTTATATGTGAAAATAATAAAGGCAGGAAGGGGAAGAAAGGAAAGAAGGAAAGGAAACAGGAAGTAAAGGAGGAGGAAAGGAAAAGAAAGGAAAAATGGAAGGAAAGGAAGAGAGGAAGGGGAAGAAAGAAAGGGAAGGGAAGGAAGAGGGAAAGGAAAGGAAGGGGGAAGGAAATGGGAAGGAAGAAAAGGGAAGGGAAGGAAGAGGGAAAAGGAAGGGAAGGGAAGGAAGAGGGGGAGGGAAGGGAGAAGGAAAGCCCTCTGCCCACCGCCAGCAGTTCGATCCTGACCGGCTCAAGGCTGACTCAGCCTTCCATCCTTCTGAGGTCGGTAAAATGAGGACTCAAGTTTTGGGGGGCAAATAGGCTGACTCTGTAAACCACTGAGAATGTTGTAAAGCACTACGTAGCGGAATATTCATCTAAGTCAGAGGTCTCCAAACTTGGCCACTTTAAAAGTCGTGGACTTCAACTCCCAGAATTCTCCAGCCAGCATAGCTGGGAGTTGGAGTCCACGAGTCTTATAAAGTTGCCAAGTTTGGGGACCCCGGACCTAAGTGCTATTGCTACTCCATCTTCTCCACCTCTGAACGTTGTCCTCTATGCAGGCTATGGAAACGGAACTCCTTCCCCTTCTAGAACCGGGCCGCCTTCCAGAAAGTTCTAGACCTTCGGCGATCCGTGCTGTGTATTCCTTGATGTGTGAAAGCGGTGAGCACGTTCCTGTTCTGGTGAAGGATGAAGAAGTGCCCTGCTGAGCTGAAGTGAAAAGGGATGACCAGCAGCCATACCTAGGAAGCTGTTCGCTTTTGGCCTCCGTCCTTAAATTGTCCACCCTTTCATGACAGGTGAAGGTCAGTGGGGCAGGCCTTCCCCTGCGTGCACTTGTCCAGCAAATAAAAAAAAGATTTTGTACTTCCTCATTAACTTTTTAAACATATAACCCCTTCCCACCCCTTCCCCCGTTTATGGCTCTTCTGCCAAAACTCAGACCCGTGGTAGCTTGGCTTACGAACATTTTCTTTCGGGCCAATCATGGCGGCGCCTGAGAAGTTTGTTTTCATGCCTAGAACAATGGCTCAATTTTGCTCCCAAACTGGCTTCCTACTGTTGCCTTCCAGATCCTACAAACAATTTGTTAATTCACACTTTTTCCACCTGGTGGCTCCCGAGTGCGTTGGAATAACCGTGTCCGTGAACAGCAGGCTGGCAAAAATATTCTGGGATGATCAGTACATTCACCACCTCTAAAGGATGCGAAGCAGGGAGAAGTTGGAGACGGGCTCATCTGGGCTGCAAACTTCAGAGGGCCATGAAATGAGCTAATTTGGTCCAGTGGTTAAGGTCCCAAGCAGGAGATCATGAGTTCAAGTCTCGTAGCCTGGAAAGCCAAGTGGGCAACTTTCGGCCAATCACCAGGAGATGGTGAATTCTAGTCCAGATGGTGAATTCTAGTCCTGCCTTAGGCATGAAAGCCAGCTGGGTGATTTGGGGCCAATCACCAGGAGATGGTGAGTTCTAGGTCCACCTTAGGCATGAAAGTTGGCTGGGTGACTTTGGGCCAGTCAGCCAGTCATTCTCTCTCAATCCAACACACCTCACAGGGCTGTTGTGGGGAAAGTAGCAGAAAGAAGAAGTATTTGGATATCTTCACCGCCTTGAATTATATGTGAAGATAATAAAGGGAAAAGGAAGCTTAAAATAAAATAAAATTGCAGGTTGCTCGTTGAATTTTGTCTGGTCGAATTTTTGGAGCTCCCTGAAGGCACTAATTTGAATAAAGAAGCTGGTCAAATTTACTTTCCTAGTTGAGGGTGAAGAGAATGATCTCAAAACAGTGTAATAGTCACCCCAGAATTGCAATGGCGGTTTGCTTACCGGTCTTTTCCGAGATTCAAAGATGAGCTGAGATTTCTCTTGGTTTCCAATATTGGTGGGTTGTGCATTTACCAAGGATGAGGTGACTTTGAGCCAATCACCAGGCGACGGTGAGTTCTAGTTCTGCTTTAGCCATGAAATCTGGATGGGTGACTTTAGATCGGTCATTCTCTCAGCCCAACTCACCTCACAGGGTTGTTGTGCAAAAAAATAGAAGGAGGAAAACGTGGTAGGGTATGTTTGCTTCGAGTTATTTGTAAAAAGCAGGCTCAGCTAACATTCTGAAGTAAGGCATCTTTATTCTTTATTTATTAGGGACATTGATCTGGCTGCCCAATCCACGGAATAAGGAATGAAACACCAAATAAAAAAAACCAACACAACCACACACGTCCAGCGAAAACATTCAAAGAAAGAACTTGCTGAAGTTGCATTGTTTGCAATGACAGCAAAGAAGACACGAAACCACATCCTGTCAACCAGTGCTATTAACACCAAAGGCAATGCACTGAACGGATATGACCTATGGATTTTTATATGCATTTGGCTAAAGTTGATGACCACAAATTAATGTTTAGCTACAAACTACTTGATAGGCTCTATATCACCCTGGGACCCCCAGGCCTGCTTGCAAAAACGTATCTTCAGGGTCTTTTGGAAGAGCATCAAGGTGAATGGTGCAGTGGCTTAGAAGTGGAGCTCTCCCCTCACAATCAGGAGGCTGTGAGTTCAATCCTAGGTAGAGGCAGATATTTCTGGGCACACTGAGAATATATCTGCTGAACAAAACTCCACATTGGTGAGGCCCTTAAAACGCTCGGCTAGCTCCATTCAGACTCCACCCCACAAGGGATTATGGGATCATTCAATGAAGGTGATCAAGGCAAGGGCCAGACTTATATCCATGGGAATATTGTTCCCCAAGGAAGGAACCACCACGGAGAAGGCCCTTGTTTCTACGAGGTGGACTTCCCTACTGCAGAAGGTCCATCACATGTTCCTCCGCCTCACACTGGCATATCAGATATCTGTAACTGGGAAATTACATCTGAACACCCTTCAAAGGGGCAGTGGGAACCATGAAGTAAGGCAGATAGAAGATCAAATTCAAAAGCTGGCAACTGGAAAAATCTACGGAATGCTAGGTCTGACAATTAGAACGTAGAATAATAGGGCTGGAGGAGACCTTGAGGCCTTCTAGTCCAACCCCCACCCAAGCAATATCATTCCAGACAAATGGCTGTCCAATTTCTTCTTAAAATCCTCCAGGGATGGAGCACCACAACTTCTGGAGGCCAGTTCTTTCGCGGATTAATTCTCCTTACTTACCTTAGTTCTAAGTTGGGTCTGTCTTTAATGAATCTTCCACCCGTTACTTCTGGATGCTTTGGACTCGGAGAATAACTTGCCAACCCAATCTTGCCTACTCTTGTCTGGCAGCAGTTTGAGTAAAGTATTTTTATAACGGTGTATAACCCAAGGCGAGATTATTTTAATGGGACACAACACTGATGGGAATTCCGGCATCCAAAGGTTGATCTTCGTGAGGGGCGCAAGGTCCCTCTTTCTCTTCTCCAAACTCTTCATTTTCTAGGCACATCCTTCACGGACATCAGAAGTGCTCATTTTCCTGGGCACCTCATTAAGTTTTTCCATGCACACAAAGAGCTTCTTTGCTGGCTTGGTCTCCTGAAAAACTTAGCGAGAGAAAAGAAAAACTCCCTTACAAAGGTACATTCTGGGAAATTGTCCGAGTCTCTTTTCTTCTCCCTTTTGAAACCTGCCCTGAATTGAATGAGAATGGAACAATTTTCCTAATTCTTGAATGGGTTCAATTAAGCTTGCAATCCCCCTCTCGAAAACCCTCTCCTTCACCCCTTCCTCTCTTTTCTCTCCTGGATCCAATTGCTTTTTTCAGAACTGGCCTGCCACATCAACCCTCCCCTTGTCCAACTGAAAAGTGGGGGGTTTTGTTCCTAGGAAGGGAAAGAAAGAGCTTTTGGTGAGGCGAAAGGGATGAAGGGGCTTGATCTGGAAGTTGAGACGAGGAGAAGAAGAGGGCCTGATTAATTAATTGGCCCCTAAGGCTGAGCGTCAGCAGAAGAAGGCCGCCATTGTGCGTGGCTCACCAGCTCTCACATACAAAAAGAGGCCTACGATGCAACCACTGTTTGGGAATGAGAACAAAGCTCCATCCAGGCACAAGATGTCTTTTTTGGCAGCAGATTCTGGACTAACGAAAACTGGTGGCTGTTCTGACCCAAACCTTGTTCCATGGAAACAAACACCAAACAGAGGTAAAAGCAAAACCTTTCAATGCTTCTCTGCAGAATTCTGTTCATTCACAGTTAAAAGGCTACTAAAACTAAATTGTCTCTGATAAGAACAAGCTTCGCCAAGGTTGTGCAAGGCTGCCAAGAACACAAGATAAAGTTGCCAAGGAATATTCCAAACAAAAAGTCTCCAAACACAAACCAGGATAGTCCGAACTTCCACAAGGCTTGAAGGGCAAGAACTTCTTTGCTTCCTGCGAAGAATCCCATCTCCGAGGGCTGGCTTTTATCCCTTAAGAGAGGGGCCGTTACCTTGCAGCTTTACTCCCGAGTCGCCCGTGCTGCTGCTGTTGCTCTTTCCTTCAAGCAGCCCTGCATGCATGCACCCTGGGCACAGGCTCCTCGGGGGCCTCTTCATCACTGCTGCCAGCCTCCACAATCTCCAAAGGCAGCACTCCACTCCCTGATAGTCCTGGCCCCATCCCTGCATCCCACGCAGGCTCCTCATCTGAGTCCTCACTCTCCGAGGCCTCAGCTGTCCACACATCTGCCTTGTAAACCATCAGCCTTGTATACTGTGACCTGTGGATTACCAGGCTGTGCAAATTCAGAGGAGATAGCTGAAAGTGTCAAATTCAGATAGAAGAGAATATTTGTAGATCAAGGTTAAATTGTATTGTCCTTAGTGTTCTTTGAGCTTGGCGATTTACTTGCAGACATTTCATTACCAAACTGAGTAACGCCATCAGTGCTAAAAGGGAATGGGGTTTGCTCTTTGTTTGTGTACAAGTGCCAACAGAGAAGAACATTTGTAACTCAGGGTTGAACTGTGGAATCCTTAGTGATCTCTGTGCTTGGTGGTTTTCTTGCAGACGTTTCATTACCAAACTAAGTAACTGATGTCCTCGGTGCCTGATGATATTACCTAGTTTGGTAATGAAAGCTCTGCAAGAAAATACTGAAGCACAGAGAGCACCAAGGACCGCACAGTAAAGATATACTTAGGAATAAGCTGTTACTCCTGTTTTGGAATTGCTGTCGCTGTGACTGAATAGGATCATATTAACTCAGCCTAGGTGGTTGTTTCTAATCAACATAGATTTACGGAAACTCCGGCGTTTGCTCTTGATTCTGAAACGAGGCCTGGATTCTGTCTTAATCCGATGGCTCGTTTTCTGCAAGAATGCCATAGGGGAACCTCAGCTCGGCTCCTGAACTTAATGTGACTTAATAGTTTTCTGCTCCACTGAATTCATGACGGATGATTTCAGCGGCTGAGCTACATTCTGGTTAGGTGAAAGTGTTCTATGACTAGAAAAGTATTTCCTCTAAGGAAACAGATGCATGATTCACCCTCCACCAAGACAACCGAAGAAGAGATACACACTGATGTTTTATATGCAAGCCAACGTTTAGTCTAGCCCGATTGACACAACAGAAACAGGCAGGCTGAGGAACGCACAAGACAAATCCAATCAGGAGAGCAGAAATATTTGCTTGCTTCCTCTTGGTCATTCTTCGTTCACTTCTAATCCAAGTGATGATTTCACCAAAAATAGATGTTCGGGGTATGATTTGGTACTCTGGACAGTTCCCTGGTGCTGGATTTATGTAGAAGGTGAAAATTACACGCTAATAAATTCAATCCAGGCAATCCTCAATTTACGACCTCAAAGGGGACTAGAATTTCCATTGCTAAGCCTACTGGTTGTTAAATGAGTCACGCCCGATTTTACGACCTTTCTTTCTGCCATTTTTCACTGAGAGAATCACTGAATTCGTTAAGTGGATCATGTAGTCATTAAGTGAATCTGGATTCCCTCGTGACCGCATGATTCACTTAACGAATTCATGAACTTTGCTTGGCAGAAGCTGCTGGGAAATACGTGGTGTTTGCCAAATTCCCAAATTGCATCATCTTCACTCATTTACAGAACTTCTGACCCTGGTTAGACCACCAGGAAATTATGTGTGTGTGTGAAAGAGAGAGAGAGTGAGTGAGTGTGTGTGTGTATCTCATCCCTGGTGGATATATGTGTAATTAGTTATATTAATTATAATTTTATATATATAATTAGTGGCTGATCACCTGCCTAATGGGGGGGTGGCAAATAATGGATAAATAAAGTGCTTCCTCAGACACATAAATGACAGTTTTCACTACAAACTAGCCTTGGGTCTACTTAATCCAGGATGACTTTTTGGTGATGTATACAAACCATGGCTACTTTTAACCTTGGCTGAGTTTGAAATGCTCTGTAGCAAACCTGTTAGTTCTTGGATGGAACACCAAAAGGAAATACCAAGACTGTAGCCAAGGCTAGGAAGTAAACAAGTAAAACATTTCCGATGGAAAATGTTAAGCTTTTGAATGTAACACAAGTCAGTTTACATTTAAATGAAACACAGCTTAGTTTATTTCTTAAGCCAGGCCGACCCTTGTTCTTATAATCTTTTGAAGACAGACTGAGGCTGGAGGAGAAAAAAAACATTCTCTTGAAGTAATGTTTAATCTGATGAAAATTCTGTTTTCTTTCTTTGAAGATGTTTTGCTTGAGAACACAGATAAACCTCCAAGGGGCCTCAAGGACTCTCTAAAAAGGATGCAAATGACCAGCTGTCTTGCAAGGAGTATAAATCCTTCAATTCCCCACCATTCAGTCAGAGCTGAAGAAGCTTCTTGGATGAGAAGCAAAACGTCTTCAAAGAAAAACCAGAAAGTCCAGTTGCCTCTCGAAAAAATAAACACCTATGGGACAATCCTGTCAAATGTTTTCAAAATGTATAATCCAACAATATACTCATCTCTGAGAGGGGCAAAAAAAAAAACAAGGAACAGAGGATTCCTGAGAAGAAATCCTCAAGTTACGACCATAATGGACCCTGCCTATCACAGTCATAACTTGTGCCCACCTTAAAGCGGGTGGGTCATGTGGCCAACCTAATTTTATGAACTTGTTTGCAGTGGTCATTAAACAAATTGCATGGTTGTTAAGTGAACCCATGAGCCAGGTTGTAAGTACCCTCAAGATAGATGTCATGCCCCTATTGGAGACTGACTCCGAGGGAGAGGAGGAACAGCCGACAGGGAGTGGAAGTGGGGCTCCGGAGGTGGTGGAGGAGGCTGGGGAAGGGCAGAGGCCAATTGGGCAGTCAGAGGAAGAACCAGGCCCATCCCCTCTCCATCCTAGGGCACGCTGGGAGGAGAGGATAAGGGAGAGACGTGAATGGCATGGTCTACGGGGGAGGAAAGGGCCTTGATCCCCTTCATGAGCTGCAGCTGTGAGAAATGGTTAAAAGGACGGACATGTGTATGGGCCAGTGCTGGAAACAAAGCTTGGAAATATCTGTAGTCTGTTGTTCCTCTCTAAGTTTGGTGTCCTTCCCAGTGTATGTTCCGATATCTATGGATGTCTTCAAGCCCTTATATTGCCTGGTTCCCTTAATTGCTTCAGAAAGACCAGGAAAATCCATTTGCCTCTTGAAAAAGGACCTTTGGGACAACTATGACCTGGATGACTGAGAATCTCCATAAATGCTTGACAGGATTCAATACCCTGAATTGAGCTAGGGCAGATATTAGAAATCAGCAGCCTTTTGAAAATAAAAACCCAAACTCAGGAGAGTTGCAGATAAATTAGCTGTCAGAAAGCAGATCTAAAGATAAGAAAGGTAAAGCAACAGGCGAGAAAAGAGTGTTAGAATTTATCTCCAGAAAGATCCTATCAACTGAGGCAGGAACGGCACACAGAGAGTACTGAAAGCTTAATGAAAAACAAAAACACTAGAATAAAATAGTCATAAATTCTTCATCAGCTGGCACTGAAAGACATATTTGTTTAATGATAACATGGGCCAAAATTTTTGGACATAATATTGAGCTCAAAGATTGGGAAAGAATTTGGAATAAAAATTATATAATAACAAAATCTGGTGCGTATAAGGAAAATCAATATAAAATGTTTTATCTTTGGCATCTGGCCCCAACAAGGTTGGCAAAAATGTACCCAAATCTGAACCCAAACCGTTGGAAATGCCAACAGGGACAAGGTACCTTCTTTCACTCATGGTGGTTATGCCCCGAAGTAAAAAATGTATTTGATTAAAATACAAAAATGGCTGTATGAAATAACAAATTGTCAAATAGAACTGAAGCCAGAATTGTTCCTTTTAGGGATAATTAAGGGGAAATATAACAAAAAGATAAAATATATGATCTTGCACATGACTACAACACACTCGCCCAACGCTGGAAAAAAGATAGCATACCGTCAGAAGGCCTAGTGATCCAAAAGATCTTAGATTGTGTGAAAATGGATAAACACCCTAGAATTAAAAGGTAAAGAAGATTCGGAGTATTATGTGGTATGGGGAAAATGGTATGAATGGATAGGCAATAGGAATAAGAATTGCAGAGATAAGAAGAAGAAATGTATATGAAATGTATATGAATAATTAGAAATGTATGGAAATGTGTATTTGTAACAAACGCCTCCGTACCGTTAAAGATGTTTAAGATGTGTAAAGAGAAAAAAGTGCAATAATAACATTAAGAAGGAAGGAAGGAAGGAAGGAAGGAAGGAAGGAAGGAAGGAAGGAAGGAAGGAAGGAAGGAACGAAGGAAAGAAAGAAAGAAAGAAAGAAAGAAAGAAAGAAAGAAAGAAAGAAAGAAAGAAAGAAAGAAAGAAAGAAAAGAAAAGAAAAGAAAGACATATCTCTTTGTTAGATTGATGTAATGCAAGAGCTCAGGGTAGCATCATCTGAGGGAAGTTGAGTTGAGAGAAAGGGACTGACCCAAAGTTCACCTTCATTCCGTAAAGAAGAACAAGAATTTGGGTCTCCACACTCCTAATCTGGAAGTGGTATTCAGCCGGTTCTGACCAGTTCTCGCGAACCAGTAGTGGAAATTTTGACTAGTTCAGAGAACCAGCAAATACAACCTCTGACTGGCCCTGCCCCCATCTAATCTCTGCCTCCTGAGTCCCAGATGATCAGTTGGGTCTTCTTTGGTTGCCCTGCACAGAAGAATGGAGCTGGAAAGCAGGTTATGTCAGCATTCCAGAAAACCTCCACTCCAACCAATAACTCCGAGACAGACATCTTCTCAAAAGTTCTGCTTTATCTGGATAGTAAACTGACACATCTAGGGAATCCCAAATCTGAAAGTTCAGGGTTTCCTTGCAATAAATAAAAACTACAAATCCACCCCCTGGACCCATCGTCGCATCACATGCCCCAATCGCTATCCGTCCCAACTTGAGACTTCCCCTCACCCAGGTGCAGAAATGACATGACCTTAATTTATAAAAAGAATGCTATTATGCCTAACTACATACACTCCACCTCCCGTTTTCCCAGGCTCAAAAATGTGGCAGTGTGGAAGTATCTGGTGTCAATATGTCTTCCAAAGCTGACAGTTTAGTGGGGTGGGGAGGGAATGGGGATTTTACAGTAACCTCCCCCTGCCCTGCTCACCAAGCCACGCCCACCAAGCCACGCCCACAGAACCAGTCGTAAAAAATGTTGAATCCCACCACTGCTCCAAATCCAGTATTTTCACCACGATTTACCTAGGCTTTTGGACTGAGAGGGATGGCATTGGCCTCAATTCCCTCAGGGTCCTTCCATGCCTAAAGTATGCCTAGGAGGTAGCATGATAGCAGTCTTCCAATATTTGAGGTGCTGCCACGAAGAAGAGGAGGAGGGGGTCAACCTATTCTCCACAGCACAAATGTAACAGATGGGAGATTATCAAAGAAAGATTCTAGCCTAGAATTAAAGAGAAATTGCCTGACAGTGATAAAAAATCAACCACTGGAACCGTTTGTCTTCAAAAACCTGTGAGCGCTCCATCCCTGGAGGTTTGCAAGAAGATATAGGACAACCGTTTATCTGAAATGGTATAGGGTTTATTTCTTGAGCAGGGGGTTGGAGTAGAAGACCTCCAGGGTCCCTTTCCAACTCTGTAATCCTGATACTAATCTGGTCTTCCCACTCCATGAATCTTGGGCCTTCATAGTTGCCCCACACTGAACCGAAAACAGAGACCATCGGATTCTCCTAACTGTTCCCCTCTTTGTAAAGAAAAGCTAAAAGAGCGCTGACCCCTCCAAACAGCTCAAGCAGGTCAACAAATCCCAAAGACACCAACATAAGCTCTTTGGTCAGGATTCGTTGGCCACGATAGAAGTCATCGTCCCCAAATGATGAAAGCAGGCACCCCCTTCTATCATCCCCCCCATGCCCCCACGATTCCAGGGGAGGAGAAAGGAGGAAGGATGCTTAATCCAGCGCCCACTCCCCTCCTCCTTCTCCCCGTCAGGATTTTTCTCCGAAACAGTTAACAGCGGCCGAGCTCCAGCCCACACACATATGATCTCATTTCTCCTGCCTGCCAATCCCAGCCATTGGCTGCTACGGCAAAAGAATCAGTGGAAGCCAGAAGCCTTCACCAGCCAGAAGCAGCCAGAGAAAGAGAGAAAGCAAGCGAGAGAGAAAGAGAGAGAGAACGCAACAAGAGGAGAAAGGAAGGAGAGGACTTTCCTCGTGGTCCTCTACTCTCAGAAAGAAGCTGCATTGCAAGAGTTCTGGAGCTTTGTCCTCCCAAGGAGTTGGGGTAAGAATCTTCCACCGGGCACCTGCCAGAATGATGAACTGTAAGTCCAACTCGTTGACTTGCCTCCAAGGAGGAAAACCGGGGATGCCCGTCGCTGCCACCACGGACTCCACCGCCACCTTGAATAAGCTAGCCCTGGCCACGGGGGGCACCGAGAAGTCGTGGTACCGTTGCATCTTCCCCTTTGGCATCGTTGCCTTGGTGATCGGCATCGCCGCCACCTGCATCACCTTCACCATCAATGGGCCCCAGATGGACATTGCCAAGGTGGTCTCGGTGGCCACCTTGATTTTTGGAGTCGGCCTCTTGGTGGCCGCGTTGGTCTGCTGGCGGGCCAAACGAGAGCGTCAACGGAAGAAGAAGCAGGAAGAGCCCCTTCCCTTAGAACCAGCCCACCCTTGAGCCAACCCCCTCCTCCAGGAACCAACCTTTGCTGTAGAGAACCCTATCTTTTTCATGTCATCCATGGCAGACGTTGGGGAAAGAAGCGATGGGGACACGTGTCCCGTGTCTTGGGGATGGAGAAGCGTAGAAGCCAGCCAGCCAGGGGGGCCCTTGGAGCTCCCTTAATTCAGTGTGATGAGTGGCATTATAGACTAGTTCAGGTGATCAGCTGAGGCCAAGAAGAAGAAGGGAGGATCAGTCCCCGCAGGTGAGAGGCCCAGCTGACCATATTTCAGCCTTTCCCCTCCCCCCTCTGTGAAGATGGTTTGATCTCGGCCAATGCGGGTGCAGACAAAAAAAACCCCCAACTTCAGGAAGAGAGTAACAAAATTCCTTTCTTTGAGGATACTTTCCAGTGCAGCTACGCCCACCTCTGCCTGATTGTGAAAAACAAACCAGCCAAAATATCCTTTCAGGGGGGAAAAAAAGAAAAAAGAAAAACCTGAAACTTCAATCCCAGGGCACGGAGCTGGAGGCCATGAGAAGTTCCAAGTGGCTTCTTAAGCGAGAATCGTTTTTCCTGCCTTGGGTTACCTGCCCTCCAGCGAACGGTTGGATGAAGAAGGAGACCAGGATTCCATCTGGGCTGCAACAGCCACCCTCGTTTCCCCACACGTGGGAAACCAGGTTGAAAGTTACTACGCAGCATTTAGGAACAAGCAAGGATTTCCCCTCTGCGGCCAAGACGTCCAGCAAGTTAGGTGGAGAACTTGCTTTGTTCTTGGATGGGAAAGAAGGCGATGTGCCAAGATGCCCACCTCGGTTTGCGAGGTCTCACGAAAACGCTGAGCTGCAGCAACTGTTACTGCTACTTGTAAAGTGGTACAGCTTCTGACTGTCAGGATTTGAGGGAGGGAGGGTGGGGGGAATGGGAGGGGGGGGTTTGATTTATTACGAAGTAGCCGTTTGGTGCCTATAAAGATGATGCAGCCATGGACCCCCCTCCTTTGCAAGCACTGAGGACGTAGAGAGTGGAGCTGGCAAAGGGCGAATGAAAACTAGATTTCCCTGGGAATAAATTCCCAGGGACAGATCCTGCCCTCGATCTCTCTTACTGGGCCTCGCTTTGGATAAATTTGATCTGGGTCAGGCTACACCAGAGAGGTGTGCGCTGGTGCTTGTAACACCGAAAGGGTTTTGTGCGTGAAAGTGCCCAACGCTGGTTCCATTAGCCGTTTCTGGATAAGAGTTGCAAAAATAGCTTGAGTGTTCTCCTCCTTGGTTGGGAGTCTGGAAGGGTGAAAAAGCACATTGGTTTGACCTTCTCTCCGTGGAGCAAGCTTGGGCTATAAAGAGTAAAAAAAAAATGAGATGCAGTAATGTGTGTTACAAATAGATGCATAAGGGAATAAAACGTTTGCCAGCTTCACCCTTTGAAGTCATTCTTGGGAAAGCGTTTTGAATCCTGGCAGGATAGCTCGTAGGCTGTTTTTGATGCCTTCTTCATCGTCCCATTAAATCCAGTGTGTGCTCCAGAAGCTTGTGTGGGTGTGGGTGTGTATCAAACTTGCCCTCTGAAAGCTGGTGTCATGCCCCTGTTGGAATCTGATTCCGAGGGAGAGGTGGAACAGCTGACAGGGAGTGGGAGTGTGGCTCCGGTGGCTGTGGAGGAAACTGGGGAAGGGCACAGGCCAGCTGGGCATTCAGAGGAAGACCCAGGCCTACCCACCCCTCTTCATCCTAGTGCACGCAGGGAGGAATGTATAAGGGAGCAACGTGAGTTGCATGGTTTACAGGGGAGGAAAAAGCCCTGATCCCCTTCATCGGCTGCAGCTGGGAAGACAGTTTAAAAGGGCAAACTGCGCACGGCAAAGTTGCTGGAAGCAAAGCGTGAAATTATTCTGGTTTGTCAAGTCTTATCTGAGTTCTGGCATCCTCCCAAGGGTGTGTGGTTTGTTATCTTTTGACGTCTTCAATCCCTTATCCTGCCCCGTCTCATTCATTGCTGCAGTGTGGTTTGTGTTGGTTTTTATTTATAATTTATATGTACTTTGAGTTTGGATGGAATTTCTTCCTTTTGAAAACTGTTTTTGGAAGAGATTTTTTTTTTCTCCAGCCGATGATAACTGGACATTGGGGACCAAGTTGGAGGTATTAAAGGGACTTTACTTACTTTTGTGACTTTGTTGCTTTTGTGCCATGCCCCGGGTCATCACAGCTGGAGAGCAGGTCTCCAAAACCTTTCCAAAAATTATCTTCTGCCTTAAGAAGAGAGGAGGTCATGGGGGATGAAGGTTCTTCTGCATTTCATTGCATTTCATTGCATTGCATGAAAACAAAGTCTACTCTACAGGTAGTCCTCAACTTACCACAATTCACTGAGTGTCCATTCAAAGCTACGATGGCACTGGGGGGGAAAGTGTGTTTTTTCACACCAACAACCATTGCAGCGCCCTCGTGGTCACGTGATCAAAATTCAGCCATGTGGCAACCGATTCACATTTATAACGGTTGCAGTGTCCCCCGCAGGGGGGGAGGAAATCACGCGATCCGCTTTTGCGACTTTCTGACAAGCAAACTCCACAGGGAAGCCAAATTCACTTCACAACTGGGTTACCAAATGAACAAACCGCAGTGATTCACTTCCCAAACGGTCGGCCAGAAAGCGTGCCAAATGGGACAAAATTCTCTTAAATGTTTCACTGAGCTGCAGAAATTTTGGGCACAATTGTGGCCGTAAGTCGAGGACTACTTGTGTTGGGCTGGACCAAGCATCCTTCTCAGGGGAAGGTGATCATGACCGCCTCCTCAAATCCAAAGGTAGATCCCTGGACCAAACAGTGGCGCAATTGGGTTTTGACCCAAAGTTTTTCGAGAGGCAACTGGACTCTCTTGGGGTTTTTTTTTCTTTTGAAGATGTTTTGCTTCTCATCCAAGAAGCTTCTTCAGCTCTGACTGGGTGGTAGGGAATGGAAGGATTTATATTCCTTGCAGGCAGCTGGTCGTTTGCATCCTTTTTATAGAGTCGTAGAGGCCACTTGGAGGTTTATAGGTGTCCTCAGGGTCACCTGAGTTAGTGCTCCTGGTTCCTGTAGTCTGCCGTTTCATTCTCTCTGGAAATCCGTTCCTATTCCCACAACCATTCCAAGGGTGTTCATCCCAAATTGTATAGCTAAAAGTCTGTAGAGATTCTCATCCATCCAGGTCCTGGTTGTCCCAAAGATGCTTTTTCAAGAAGCAACTGGGACTTTCTGGTTTTTCTTTGAAGACGTTTTGTTTCTCATCCAAGAAGCTTTTTCAGCTCTGACAGGATAGTGGGGAATGGAAGGGTAGAAGAAGCTTATTGGATGAGAAACAAAACGTCTTTGGGACAACCAGGACCTGGAATGACTGAGAATCGCTACAGACAATTGGGTTTCGACTTGACTTTCTTGATTCAGAGGTCCATGATAGCTATAGAGTTCTCCGGTTCTCCAGTTCGTTGTTTGGTCCTCCAGCTGTTGTCTCATAACACACCCAGGAGGGTTGTTAGCAGAGGTTAAAGGCTAACTCAGCTGCTTCTTAGCACCTGGACCTCAGCCCACCTCTGGACATGCAGCTGGAAAGAAACAAAACTGGATTTCTGTCCAAGGAGACACAGCTGTCTGGGGTGAAGGGCAGGTGGGCGGGGAGAACAGAGAACAGAGACCGGCACATCCATCACGTCCCTGGCTGCAAACTTCACAGCTCCACAGTGGCAGAAAATCCCCCAAGCGAGGGTGGCTCAGCCAGGCTTGGCCCAGATGCAACAGATGTGGAAGTAAAAGCATAATGGCTCATCCAAAAAAAAACGGAAGACCAAACCCTGGAAAAAAGGGAAGATCTAGATCAGAAATAGTTAGTGGGGTTCCAGATTTATAGCCTGGGAGCGTTAATGGAGCCAGGAAAAGAAGACAAGAATGAAGTAAATTTTTTGGGGAGGGAGAGGATGGATTATTTGAAGTGTTTGCAGGAAGATCTGGCATTCTCTGATAAAAAGGAATGAGAGTTCGGCACAGGTAATCCTCGACTTATAACTTTTCATTTACTGACCGTTCAAAGTTATAATAATGACACTGAAAACATGACTTAGGACTATTTTTCGCACTTCTGACCATCGCGGAATGCCCACAGTGATGTGATAAAAAAAATTACAGGCCCTTGGCAACCGACTCATATTTACGATGGTTGCAACATCCCGGGGTCACGCCCTTCTGACAAGCAATGGGGAAACCAGATTCCCTTAACAACCGGTGTGACTTATAGCCGGTTTGCTGAATAACGGTGTCAGGTCGTAAATGAGCCAAAACTCATTTAACCACTCCCTCGCTTAGCGATGGACATTTGGGGGCTCAACTGTCATCGTAACTCGAGGACTGCCTGTTGTTAAAGACTGTTTGCAAGAAGATATAATCCTTTTAGGTGCTGTCTGATAAAAAGGAGCAGAGGAGAGTCACGTCGTTGCCTGCACAAGTCCAGCATTTGTACAAAAGATATTGCTAATAATAGATATAGATATAGATATTTGAAGTCTGCTTTTCCTCTGGCCGTCACTTCTCAACCACTCACCCCTTTCCTTCTTTTAATCCTCAAGCCAATCTTATAAGCTGGTGATGCAGGAGGAAGAATAATTGATCTCACGTCTTCCTGGAAGTTTAGTAGCTAAATGAGAACCGATGTATCACTAGGGTTGAGTCATCACAATACACATCATTTGGTTTCTGCGTACAGTAAGTGGGGATGGCTTTGAGTTCTGGCAACTTTGAGACACGTTTCCCCCCACCCTTTTTTTCCCCCCATGGAGGTAGAATTGTGGTCTGTTTTGCAGGAAGAGATTTCCTAAGTTGAAGCAGGCTTCAGGAGATACCACCTTTCTCCAAAAATAAGACCCTGTTTTATTTTTTTGCCACCAAAAAAGGCACCAGGTCTTATTTTCGGGGGACGTCATCCACTGACTAACCTCACTTGCGTGCATCACCCCTGGCCTCCTTTTCACTGTCAGGAACTTCTTCTGTGGCCGAGAAGGCTTTCCTGAAGGCCTCTACAGATGATAACAGAGCTCCAGAGGCCTTTAAGAAAGCCTTGCTGGCTCCAGAATAAATGGGCCAGCAAGGCAGGTGTCGGGGTGTGTGAGGCCTGGCTACAACTGTCCGAAGGTAAGTAGTAGGGCGGCTCCACCACCCCCATCTCCACCCTAGCTTAATTTTTACTCATCCACTCTGGAGTGGGTGGGATCTTAATTAGGGCTTATTTTGTGGGTAGGGCTTATATTGGGCACACACGTAAAAAAATCAAGCTAGGACTTAATTTCAGGGTAGGTTGTATTTTCGGGAAAACAGGGTAGGTCTTTTCCACATCTCTTCTAGAACAGGGAGTCTCCAATCCCTGGTGTGCGGCCCAGTGTTGGGCCGCAGCTCGTTGGGAACTAGGCCTGTGCAAAACCATCCCCTTCTACCACCCACATCCCCTGTAATAGAGGATATATTTAAACATGACAACAACAACAACAACAACAATAATCTCCCTGTATTAAACTCCGGTGTGCCCATTCTCATTTCTCTCCTCCAGCCTCGTTTTCAGAATCCTTCCTTTTCATGTTGTAATTCCATGAATCCAAAGTCAAACAGGCAAAGCGTGAAAGTCCTTTGCTCTTCTGTTTTTAAACGGTACAGTAGTTTAAATCATTGGGCTGGGGACCACTAGTGGTCATGAGAAAATTTTGGTGGTCTGCAGAGAAATGCCTCCCCCCCCCCAAAAGCAATTAATCCAGGCTGCGCAGGAACACAAGGCTGTACTGCCCACATGGCCTGTGGGAACACAAAGTTTGTGTCGCTTGCATTGTGAACAACACGAGGTAGTGAGGGGAGGAGGGGGAAGGGTGGAGAGGGGGACTTGCCCCACTCGCCCCATGCGCCTGACGTGGACACCGGGCAGCTTCTTTCCGCTTCTTTCTTCTTCTGCTTTTGGCTGCATGCAAGGAAAGCAACAAAAGTTTTTCTTTCTCTCCCGCAAACTCTGCCAGAAACGAGTCTTTGGGACCCTGCAAGGCCTTCTGCTGCGCCAGCGCGACAAGCCTCACAAAGACTAATATCTGGTGGAGTTCAAAGGAGAGAAAGAAAGACTTTTGCTGCTTCTGCTGCTTTCCTTGCATGAAGCCAAAAGTCTCTCTCTCTCTCTCTCTTTCCCCCTGAGAACGGAGCTGGAGGCGGCATCCTGCAATCTCAAATAAAGATTGATCAATCAGTAGGAAAACGGGGAGTTTTGGGGGGATTTTCCCAGGGTCTCTAGTCCGCGGGATTTAAAATTATGAGTTCGGTGGTTCCTGAGGTCCAAAAGGTTGGCGATCCCTGGTTTAAATCCCCTAGAGAGATGCTGTGTCTACAGGTGGGAATAGGAAGAAGGGAGGGTGGGGTGAGGGGGAAATGGCTGCTTTTTATCTTCTGATGAAGGAGAGCAAAAAATAGAACAGGGCTCACTTTTCAACTCTTTGCTCTCTTGCCACAGCAGGGGAGTCTGGCGGATTTCCTTTAAACGGAGCTGCCAAGATATGTCACTTTCTTCTATTTCTGTGCCCCGGGTAACCGAATACATCCCTCACTGAAAGCAAAATAAATTTACTGGCATTTCCTCTCCGGCGGAAATCTGTTGCATGTGTTGCACCTTCTGGATTTTTGAACTCAGGAGTTGAGGCGCAGATTTGAAATCACAGGAGTTTATTTTTAAAAAAATAAAAATAAAACGTTCAACCGGTTCTTTTTCCGTTTGTGATCA
This sequence comes from Pseudonaja textilis, assembly GCF_900518735.1. Next base: position 8,332,917 of record NW_020769332.1, on the reverse strand, counting down.
GAATGCAACTTTCCTTCACTAAGGATAAATAAGCCAGAGCTGCTGAATCTCTCGATTCTGTAATTTTGGGAATTGTCCTTCGGCTTCGAGGGTGGCTTGTGTTTTATCCCCGGGCCAAAACGCTAATTAAAAGCCCCCTTAATCCGTGTCTTTATAGCTACTGTTTGGTGCTTGGAGGGTAAATGAGATTAGCTTTGTGATCCTAACTGAAGCCCGTCAATCAACCCTCTTCCCAGCCATATTGGGCTGCAAACGGAAGAATGCTTTGTTCCTGGGACAATTTCTCTCCAGAAAGTTGGAAAAGATTTTGGGGTTGAAAGATTTTTGTCCTGAAAAGGAAGTAAAAGGGTGCCGATTCACAGCCGCCTCATCATTTCAACTACTGTATATATCCTCTGCTTGACTGTCAAAATTCCAGGCTGAATTGTTATAGTCCAACTCCATGGTAAAAAAAACAATGCGAAGAAATAATTTTACTGACGTTATTAATAGCACAGAAAGCATTGTAAAATAGGGAGGGAGGAAGGGAGGGAGGGAGGAAGAGGGAGAAGGAAGGAAGGAAGGAAGGAAGGAAGGAAGGAAGGAAGGAAGGAAGGAAGGAAGGAAGGAAGGAAGGAAGGAGGGAGGGAGGGAAACATGTAATAACATTTAGTGTGACTTGCAACTTTCTTCCGTTTGGGGCTAAGTGTCCTCTTTGCAGCTGTCCTGTCACTGTTGCAGAAGCACATCAAGGATTAAAGAAAGAAGGTAGTGTTTTGTAATATCTGTCTACACAATTCAATTGTACTTCTCTAGTCTTAGTTGCAAAGCAATCCAGTGCTTGGACTGTAATGGAACAAAGCAGCCATCTTGTTTTGTGGTCGAGGACATCCTCCAGGCAAAACCAAGCAACTATGTTTCAGCACCAATCCAGCCAATGTTTATGTTATAGGGTTAGAATTTAGGAAGAGTCTTCCTAGATAGGATTAAATATAATCTGATGGAAAAGAATAGTTGTAGCTCAGGGTTGAACTGTGGGGTCCTAGGTGCTCTCTGAGCTTGGCTGTTTTCTTGCAGACCTTTCATTACCAAACTAGGTAACGGCATCAGTGTTAGAAGGGAGTGGGGTTTACTCTCTGTTATTATCCCTTCTAGCATTGATGATGTTACCCAGTTGGGTAATGAAATGTGTTCAAGAAAACAGCCAAGCTCAGAGAGCACCAAGGACCCCATGTATCTAATCCGTCATTCTTCTTCTCCTGTTGGCTCCAGAAAAGACATACTACGGCTTTAAAGGCCCTCTGTTCTGACCCAGGCTTCTGAGAATGTAATTACCCATGTGCTTATTTTAAAAACAAGTCTTGTTTTATTGCAATGCTGGGAATCATTTTCAGTCCTAGCCGGTAATGAATCTCAAACAGTCCCCTGAGATAAGCACCCACCTTTCAGTTCTGTGAAGTGCTGCCAAAAACAGAAGTATCAAATGAACTAGAGAAGAAACCAACTGAAGTACAAAAAAAAAAGTAACCAAAGTACAAAGAGCTTCCGGAATGACTCTGAACCGATCAAACTACTTTGCTTCCTGCGAAGATTTCATCATCTTGGCTTGTCCTTTATCCCTTAGGGGAGGGGAAATAACCTCTTAGCCTTACTCCCAAATCGCCCCTTTTGTTTCAGCTGCTCTCGCCTTCTAGCAGCTCTGCACACACGCACACTGGGAACAGGCTCCCCTGGATCCTCTGCCTCGCTGCTGCCAGACTCCAGAGGCTCCAGAGTCAGCACCCCACTCCCAGATGGTCCTGGCCTCATCTCTGCATTGGATGCAGTACCCTCATCCGAGTCCTCTCCAGATTCCTGGACTGGTCCCCGTTCTTCCCCACTGTCCAATTCCGCTGCTGTCTGCACTTGCTGCCGGCGAACCACAACACCCTCACTCCTGCTTCCCCCCCCCAAAAAAGATTGTAAAATCAGGCACAACTTACTTAACAACCTCCTTGGTTGTTGAGTGGACATTGAGTCATAGCAACTGGACTTCCACTTGTTGCTTCAAGATGTTTTGCCGCTTATCCAAGTAGCTTCGTCCATCAAACTATGTGGATTATCAGCGAAATATCTCAAAACAACAAAAATAAACCCAGTTGCCAGGAATCAACTTCCAGACATCTCTGCCTGGATGATTGAGAATCTTCATCAACATAGCAATAGAAATTCCGGTCTCAGTTGTAAGTTGAGAACTATCTGTAGGTCCCTTAACATTCGTATTGATGTACATAATAAAATTCTCAGAACTGTGGGGCGCTACCCGTAATTCTTCATTTATAAAATGAAATCCATAGGCTTGGCTCTCTCCTTCCTGCATTACAGGAGAACGTGAGGAAGATAGGGTTGAGATTTGGTTGAGTCCCAGTTTTTCATGTCGGGATGAAGATTTTTAAAAAGGAGAATGAGACACACACACCCCCAAGCAAAAAAAAAATAGCTTTTAGCCCTTTTTCCCCCTAAGTTTTTATCTCTTAAATTTGGTGATCTTGACACCAGGTATCAGTAGAACAATCAAGGGAAGCCAGAGAGCTGAAAATGACTGGTGAGTTAAGTAGGCCCTTAGATGTCTGCTGCTAAATTAAGTTTTTTTTTTTCTTCCTCTCCTGCCATTACTTCTCTTTAAAAGAACTGGAAGGGAAACTGGGGAGGGGAAGCTCTGCTAATGGCCTGTAAATCAAAATGTGACTCCTGTTTCGGGGAGATTGAAATCTGTGCTACTAAACGGTCTTGGGGAGATGCTTATTTACCTCATGGAGAGAGGCTGTTTCTCTTAGGGCCTTTCATGATTGTTGCAATTGCATTTCATTAAAAAAAAATCTCTTATGATGAATTTGGTTTTGTTTGGAAGAATAAAAGAAAAATACAGTCTGCCTTGATTTCAGATGGACCTCTAGATATTTCATGGAGACATGATTCTTCCACGTTACAGAGGTTCTCAGTCATTCAGGTCATGGTTGTCCCAAAGGTGCTTTTATCAAGAGGAAACTGGATTTTCTGTTTTTTTTTTTCTTTGAAGATGTTTCACTTCTCATCCAAGAAGCTTTTCAGCTCTGACTGGATGGTTGGGAATGGAAGCTGGTCATTTGCATCGGTTTAGAGGGCCGTTGAGGCCACTTGGAGGTTTATCTGTGTCCTCAGGGTCACCTGAGTAGTGAAAATGGATATGGAGCCTTCTTGGAATTGTTGCAAATAAACCTCCAAGTGGCCTCAACTACTCTCCAAAAAGGATGCAAATGACCAGCTGCCTGCAAGGAATATAAATCCTTCCATTCCCCGCCATCCAGTCAGAGCTGAAGAAGCTTCTTGGATGAGAAGTGAAATGTCTTCAAAGAAAAACCAGAAAGTCCAGTTGCATTTTGAAAAAAAAGCCCCTTTGGATCCTCCGTGGTATTATTTATTATTATCATTATTATTTCTCACCTGTAGACAAAATCTTGCCAGACGTGAAGACTCTGCTGCCTTCAGCTACAATACAGGCAATCCTCGACTTACAACAATTCATTTCAATGGCACTGAAAAAAGTTCAACTTCAACTGTTCCAAGTTGCAACGGTACTAAAAAAAAAGTGACGTGACTGTTTTTCACACTTGCAACCGTTGAAGTATCCCCATGGTCACGTGATGAAAATTCAGCTGCTGGTTCATAGTTATGACGGTTGCAGTGTCCCGGGGGGGGGTGTCATACAATCCCCCTTTGCAACCTTCTGATCAAGCAAAGTCCATGGGAAAGCCAGATTCACTTAACAGCCATGTCACAAACTGAACAGCTGCAGTGATTCACTCAACGGCTGTGGCAAGACAGGTTGTAAAATAGGACAAAAGTCACTTAACAACTGCGCAATGGAAATTTTGGGTCAGTTGTGCTCATAAATTAAGGAATATCTGTATTCTTGGGTGCCTCTGCCAGACTCGTATACATTATTTAAAGAGAACCAATTAAAGAACAAGTGATTTTTTTAAAATTGAACACTAAAAGAGAAAGATGCTTGAAATACAGGCGTTTAGACCCTCAGCTAAAAACAATGGCACTTTCTCCAGCCTCGCTCCATTTGTCAAGACAAGATCACACAGGACGGCTGGGGAGTTGTGCTGAAGCGCAATTCCCCCAGGAGACAGTTCCTGCTCTTCCGGGGAAAATAACAATATTTTTTATTCTTGCAAAAAAAGTGTCAAAGAAAAACATTTCGGGAGGAAAAAAGAAAATTGCTTCAGGATGCTTTGCTTTTAATGCTTGTAACCCACAAGAAAAAGTTAATCTCTTGGCTAAACCTCATCAGTCACTGGCTTGGATATGAGAATTACCTGGGTTTGAAAGAGGTCAGCCTTTCATACATGCCCTGAAACAATCTGTCTTTGTAGATTATAGATTAACAGAGTTGGAAGGGCGAAGGTTGTCTCAGCCTTCCCTCCTTCCAGGGTGGGTAAAATGAGGACCCAGATTGTTGGGGGCAAGAGGCTGATTCTGTAAACCGCTTAGAGGGGGCTGGAAAGCACTGTGAAGCGGTATATAAGTCTAAGTGCTATTGCTATTGTCCTTCCTTCCTTCCTTCCTTCCTTCCTTCCGTCTTTTCTTCCTTCCTTCCTTCCATCCCTTTATCCATCCACCCACCCACCCGCCCATCCATCCATCCATAGTGTGCAATGGTTAGAATGCAGTATTGCAAGTTAATTCTGCCAACTGCCAGCACTTCAATTCTGATAGGCTCAGCATTGACTCAAGCCTTCCCTCCTTGTGAGGTGGGGAAAATGAGGACCCAGATTGTTGGGGGCAAGAGGCTGATTCTGTAAATCGCTTATACAGGGCCTGAAAGCCCTATGAAGCGGTATATAAGTCTAAGGGCTATTGCTGATTAGCTGTGATGGGACAGTGGTTAGAGTGCAGTACTGCAGGCTACTTCTGCTGCCTGCCTGCAATTTGGCAGCTCAAATCCCACCAGGCTCAAAGTTGACTCAGCCTTCCCTCCTTGTGAGGTGGGTAAAATGAGGACCCAGATTGTTGGGGGAAAATAGGCTGACTCTGTAAACAGCTTAGACAGGGCTGTAAAAGCCCTGTGAAGCGGTATATAAGTCTAAGGGCTGTTGCTAATATGGCCCTATCGTGGAGATGGATGGCATGAGAAAATTTAATAAGTAAATCAATAAATTGCGGCATGTTTGCAGATTCAACAATCCTGAATTCAGCCAAGGCACTCCGGTTTTCTGAATCCGTGAAATTAAACAGGAACGGGAGAGGTTTAACTGCAGAACAAGGAACATTAATTCTTGAGAGAGTCATCAGCGTAGGAAGCTGGGTCCCTCGGATTCCAATCGTTCTCTCAAATGGAGCGTAGCGCAAGTTATAGCGCCATCCAAGACCAATAAGTTCTTTTCTGGGAGATGCTCAACCTGCCTTCTCATCCAAAGCCTCTCAGGTCTCCTTCCGCACTCCTTCCATCTGTTGCCTTCCCTGCGTATTTCTCCTGTGAATCTGTAGGAAGTTAGCACCCAACCCTCTCCTAGAAAAATGAATTCTCCTAGGAAATATTTAAAAATGGCAGAATATTTCCCCTAAAAAGAGAAGTAGAAACTCAGAAACAGAAACTCACCTCAGAAGCAGAAGCTCACCCCCCCACACACGCCTTTGTTAATGGGTGGGCCATAAGGCATGGGGACAGAGTATTCTACATAACAAAGGCCTCTGCCCATCTCACCACCTGGCCTGGGAAGATTGCATCAGCCAGCACTCAGGTGAAGCCATGTGGTCCAGACAAAGCCTACAAAATTAACTAAGACCCCCGCCCCTGGGAGTCTGACAGCCAATGGGATACATTTCTTATACAGGAACAGGAACCACTAAGATGGGTCCCAACAGAGGGTATATAACTAAGGGTCTCTCAGCATTTCGGCCCCTCTTTTTCTTCACCCAACATCTTGAAGCATGTGATCATCCCTTTCACTTTGGAGCTCCAAACCATGTGGTCCTGTCCACCATCTTTCCAAACAGCCTTCCATGTTTCCAGTTTTCTTCCCCGCTTGGAACTGAACCCAGAAGGATATTTCTTCCAACACATCATAAGCTACTTCTCTTGCTATTATTTTTTTTTTTAATGCAACCTTTTCTCTACTCCCTTTCTCAGTTTGACCAATATTGGCAAGAGAGAGGAAAGCATAAAGACAGTAATTAAGCAGGGTGCCGTTCTGAAAGAAAGAGGCTAAGGGTACTTAAGTAGCAGCTTGGTGAAGTGCCTGGAGCTGATGACACCACATTAAACCTCCCATTCTTTTGAGAAGTGATTTCTTTTTTTGAGCCTGGAGTTCTCTCCCTCCTCCCTTAATTGCCTGGTTATCACATCACGGATGATATCATTGATACAAACGGGAAGGATCTGAAATGGAAAAGGGGTGAGGGGGAACACTCCAGAGGAAAAGGTATAAATGTGTAGCCGACTTTTCACGGAAATGAGAGAGATAAAGGTGGCCTTATGTCGAATCTTCCTCCTGGTAACTTCAGGGACTCATCCAAATAATGTAGGCAGCGCGAATTATCTCTCACTGCTGTCTTCAGGATATTTGTAGGACTTTCCAAGCTAGCTTACAGCTCATGGGCTTCCTGGAAGTCCCACCATCCAAGAACTAAATCAAAAATAGAACACAGACTATCAGAGTTGGAAAGGACTTGGAGATCTTGTTGTCCAATTCCCCTGCTCAAGCAAGAGACCTTATACCAGTGGTTGACCACCAGTGCGCCGGGAACCACTGGTGGTCCGTGAGAAAATGTTGGTGGCCCGCAGAGAAAGGAACCTCCAAAGCGATTAATCCAGGCTTTGCAGGAACACAAGGTTGGGAAAATCCCCCCAAAAAGGTCTGTGGGAAAATCCCAGTTTTCCTACCAATCGATCATTATTTGGGATTGCAGGATACTGTCTCTCTCTCTCTCCCCCCTGCTGTTTATCCTCTTCTTGTGTAATTATATCTCCAGGATGGTCACCAGCTGAGTTTCTTTAATGCATGAACCCAGCACTGGAGGGAATAAAATGCAGATCAAGAGTGAAGGGGAAAAAAAGAGGGAGTGAGGTTTTGGGTTGTTTTTTTTGTTTTAAAAAGAGGAAAAACATAAGAGAGTAAAATAGATTAGTGGCAATGTATAGGTGCCTTTTAAATCTTCCTTCAGCAGACCAAACTATTGAATCTCTTTAAATGACACATAAATCAATATGTGTGTGTGTGTGTGAGAGAGAGGGGGGGGGGGGAGGGGAGGGGGGAGGGGGGGGGGAGGGGGAGGGGGGGGAGGGGGAGAGGGAGAGAGAGCGAGCGGGAGAGAGAGAGAGGGAGAAAAAGAGAGTGGGGGGGGAAATGGGGAGGTTACTTTCTGATAAACCTAGAAAAATGGATTGAATATCTCACTCTCATTAAATCTGGGATGTTTGACAAGACGAAAGAAGATCCTCATTTGTTTCAGAACGAGAATCGCCTAGTTAGGAACTGTCCTTCAAATAGAGGCAAGCCCCACTCTCTTCTAGTACTGATGATGTTACCTAGTTGGGTAATGAAACGTCTGCAAGAAAACCACCTAGCTCAGAGCCCCCCAAACCCTATGGTTCAACTCTGAGCTTCAATTATTCTCTTCTATTAGGACATTTTGTTCATCTGTAGGTAAGTCTCCAGTTCACAAGGTGATCTTCAAATTCCAATGCACTGGATTCAAATCCTTTAGTAAGAACATCCAGTGAGATGATGGCAGCTTTTCAATCAGAATCATTTTAGCATTGATGCAAGTCGTTTGAATTATTGACACACATGCATGTCAGACAGTTGCTGTCTGAAATATTTGATTGCAAGTGGAACTGTCCAGGCCATGTCATCCTCCTCCCTGGCTCTTAGATTTTTTTTTCTTCTTTTCCTCTGATTTATAGTGCTGTCCATTTCTTTGCCTTGACCTTGGAGTTAAAGCCAACTGTGATACGTGACCATCTCTGCCCCAACGTTTATTTCCCTGCGCACTCAGCATTGGGGACTTTCATGTAGCAGGATGGCTTCCTTCAATGCTGTTTCTTTATCAGACGGCCTAATATTTCGGAGGAAGCCAACATCGCTGCCAATGAACTGCTGACCCTCTGGACATCATGCTTTGTGGATTCTCTTGGCATCGCTCAAGCTATTCCCTTTGAAGTTTTTTTTTTCTCCTTTTCTCAGAACTGTCAGCGTATTTCAGGACTTGGTGCTCAGAATGTGACCTCCATATGACAACAGATTCTTCAACAACAGGCATTTCACCAGCTTGTCAGTCTCACAGCTAGTATCTCACGCATATGCCCGCTGTTCCGGTTTTGGGTTACACGCCAGAACACGAACTATAAAAAAGATGTTGAGACTCTGGAAGAAGTGCAGAGAAGAGCAACCAAGATGATTCGAAGACTGGAGACTAAAACATGTGAAGAACTGTTGCAGGAACTGGGCATAGCTAGTCTAGGGAAGAGAAGGACCAGGGGAGACATGAGAGCAGTTTTCCAATATTTGAGGGGCTGCCACAGAGAGGAGAAAGGGGTCAAGCTATTTTTCCAAGACACCTGAAGGCCAGACAAGAAATAATGGATGGAAACTGAACAAGGAGAGATTCAACCTGGAAATAAGGAGAAACTTTCTGACAGTGAGAACAATCAACCCATGGAACAGAAGTTGCCTTCAGAAGTTGTGGGAGCTTCATCACTGGAGACTTTCAAGAAGAGACTGGACTGGCATTGGTCAGAAATGGTGTAGGGTCTCTTGCTTGGGCAGGGGGTTGGACTAGATGACCTACAAGGTCCCTTCCAACTCTGATTATCTGTTATCTGCTAAGTTGACTCATGGGAAAATCCCAACGGAGGCCGTTGCATGGAGGTAGAAGGTCAGGAGCTAACCAGAGATAAACCAGACCTGGTTTATCTCAGTTAATGGCGTTTTAGCTCAAGCATCCTCAAAACCTATTGGTTCTGCAGGTTTGGGAATGATTGAATGATTCACAAAATCCTAGGAATCTGGCTAAGATGGCATTCTCGTGATTGGTGAACAGGCCACAGTAGAAGGTTTGGGGAATTCTGGGAGTTGTAGTCCACACATCTTTAAGTTGCTATGGTTGATAAACATTGCAATCCATGTTTATCAATGAGGTTAACTTCAATTCGAAGCTTTGGAACTACAGACAGTCCTTGACTTAGAACCATTTGTTTAATGACCATTTGGAGTTACAACAACACTGGGAAAAATGATTGTTTTTCATACTTAGTGACCACTGCAGCATCCCCACTATCCCCATGGCCATGCTGACCAGGTTGCGTGGGTCTACAACTCCTAGAATCTGCAGCCAGCATGATGTCAGGTCCAAAACCAGAGGTGGTATTCAGCAGGTTCTGACCAGTTCTGGAGAACCAGTAGCAGAAATTTTGAGTAGCTCGGAGAACAGGCAAATCCCACCTCTGACTGGCCCCGCCCCCACCTATTCTCTGCCTCTCAAGTCCCAGCTGATTGGCTGGTTCTTCTTGGGTTGCCCTGCATAGGAGAACGGAGCTGGAAAGCAGGTTAGTGGGGTGGGGAGGGAATAGGGATTTTGCAGTATATCCTTCCCCTGCCATGCCCACCAAGCCACGCCCACAGAACCCGGTTGTAAAAAAAATTGAATCCCACCACTGGTCCAAACCAAGAATGAGACATGATGATTCTTCCTTGTTATGGAGATTCTCAGCCATCCTAGTCATGTTTGTCCCAAAGGTGCTTTTTTCAAGAGGCAACTGGGGTTTTCTGGTTGTCAGGTTTCCAAGTGATGAAATCCACCAGTCTATCAGCATGAAATTTCCAGCTATTTACCCAAGTCACTTGTGAAATTGGATAGCAACATTGGTATCGTCATTATCAACAACCCAACTGGGCCGATTTGCTGTTGTTTGCTGAGGTTTCTTATAATAAGGTTGTGCATAGCAGTACTGGGCTAACTCCTTTCCAAATTAATACTGGGATGGAGTTCGTTCCCATGCCATTTCTTTGAAGAGGTTTCACTTCTCATCCAAGAAGCTTCTTCAGCTCTAGAAGGTTAACGCTATTGCTGCTTTGTCCATGTTTCAGTAGGCTCTGTTCCACCCTTCATGACTTTGAAGCTAAGCAGAAGTTGGCTGTTGACAGAAGGGATGTCTGTGACCCGAGAAATTGCAAGCTCCCAGTTTATCTTTTACTCCATAGAGCCATAATCAGTTTCTATCACTAGACAGTTAGATAATCTTACCTAGCATAAGACAATAGTGTTAAGATTCCAACTCTATTATTCTATTGCTCTGTTATTCTGTTAAGACAATTCTGCTTCCCTTAATTACTTGAAAGCTTCTGTTCAGTTTATTAGATTTATTTTTCTTTTCCAGGCTTCTTAAAATAAAATAAAAAAAGCAGAGTTTTGACAATTTGCAGGACTCGGCTAAGGATAGCAGTGACCAATTAATTCCTGATGTTCCCAAGACACCTCTCTCTCTCTCTCTCTCTCTCTCTCTCTCCCTCCCTCCCTCCCTCTCTCTCTCTTTCTCTCTCTCTCTCTCTCTCTTTCTTGAGATGCTGAAATGGCTGCTCAGTGAAGGACAGAAACAAAACACCATTCTTCTTTTTCGTAAAATGAGAAGCGAGTGAAAATGGAAGCGTATGAGCAAGTGTTTTTTTTTAAAAAAGCCTCCAGCTCATTCAGAGGTTTGGCAGAAGGCAGAATTAATGAGAGAATGCTTCGCATTAATTTGTTGTAAGCTGTCTTGCAGGATCAGTTCAACTCAGTGGTATGGATGAAAGGCGTGCAGTTACCCATTCATCTGCCTTGCTGTAGGGATGAATGGAGGAAAATAAAAAAAAACGGGTCTCAAATCTATCCGTGTTAAATTGTATCTTTTATTTTTTTAAGCAGATTTTCCAATCACGTGAATATCTGCTTTCCTGCTCCCTCTACTTTATCTTCTGTTTACCCGGGGAAAAAAATGTTTATGTATTTCGTTGGGAAAAAGTCAGCTATCTCTAGTTAAAAAGGCCCACAAAAGGAGGAGAGAAGTGCAATCCACGTCAGAGGTCCCAAAACAAGAGATAAAAATAGGATGAGTGCAGTATTAAAAAACCAGAGGGCTTTTTACAGCAGGTCACAAACGGAAGGGAATCTAAGCCTGACTCTCTAACCTGAAGGTTGATTTCCCAAGGCTGAGAAACCCTCCCTTCCTGGGAAGGGAAGTAACTGGGTATCTCACAAAATACACTGAGTGGAGATGCTACAGTAGGATGGATGGATGGATGGATGGATGGATGGATAGATAGATAGATAGATAGATAGATAGATAGATAGATAGATAGATAGATAGATAGATAGACAGACAGATGATAGATAGATAGATGTGTGTGTGTGTGAGAGAGAGAGAGAGAGAGACATACAGACAGGTTAATACAGTTGGAAGGGACCTTGGAAGTCATCTAGTCCAACCCCCTGCCCAAGCAGGAGACCCTACACCATTTCTGACAAATGGCAGTCCAGTCTATTCTTGAAAGCCTCCAGGTATGAAGCTCCCACAACTTCTGAAGGCAACTTCCGTTCTGCTGGTTGATTGTTCTCACTGTCAGAAAATTTCTCCTTATTTCCAGGTTGAATCTCTTCTTGTTCAGTTTCCATCCCTTATTCCTTGTCTGGCTTTGGGGTGCTTTGGAGAATAGCTTGACTCCTTCCTCCTCTCTGTGGCAGCCCCTCAAGTATTGGAAGACTGCTCTCCTGTCTCCCCTGGTCCTTCTCTTCCCTAGACTAGCCAGGCCCAGTTCCTGTAACCGTTCTTCGTATGTTTTAGTCTCCAGTCCCCTAATCATCCTGGTTGCTCTTCTCTGCACTCTTTCTAGAGTCTCAACATCTTTTTTATATGTATATGGTCTACTCACTTAACAAATGGAACAATTCCCTTAACAACTGTGGCAAGGAAAGCATAACACAGGGCAAAATTCACTTAAGAGCCCTCTTGCCAAAAAAACCAGAAATTTTGGGTTCAATTGTCATGTAAATCAAGGACTAACTGTACTATGGAGACACGACAAAATTTTCCTTTGTGCTTCCTGCTTTGTCACCAAAAACCTAAGCAGAACTCATTAAGTATTTGTTAGGAAATGCTGAAAGCTGTTTTTCAAGGTGTAAATTACCTGCTTCAAACTCCTTGATCCAAACCAGATATTAAAATGCAATTAGCCTTTGATGGTGCACTTTTTCTTTAAATGCTGCAATGTGTGGAGAAAAAAACAAACCTTAGCAGTGAGCAGGAGGGGGAAAAATGTTGATGCTTAATCTTGTATAGGTAAAAAAGTTGGGTGAAAGTTAAACTCATTGTCAGTAAAACAAAATAATTATAAATCATAACTATGAAAATATATATTAATATGCTTTTGTGAATGACTATGGAGATTCTCAGTCATCTAGGTTATGGTTGTCTTTCAGAGAGAGTACTAACGACCAGATGACTGCAAAGAATATAAATCCTTCCATGCTCCATCATTCAGTCAGAACTGAAGAAGCTTCTTGGCTGAGAAGCGAAATGTCTTCAAGGAAAAAAAATGAAGTCCTGTTGCCTTTTGAAAAAGCACCTTTTAGGCTTTGGTGAATGGGTTCAAAACTGCATCATTTTGGCAGGATCGGCATTAAAATAGTAAGAAAAATGTCATAGAAAGTTCAAATTTCAGGAGAAATGAGGTGGATACCTTTTTTGAGTGTACGTTTTAAAGACAGGTACAAAATTTGCATAGAAAAGGAGGAAGAAGAGAGATTAGACTGATTAGTGTGTTGAAGCAGAATGTAAAAAAGATCTCAAGAGGATGGGGGAGAGAAAGAGAGGGAGAGAAAGGGAGAGAAAGAGAAAAGAGAAAGAGAGGGAGGGAGAGAAAGAGAAGGAGGGAGGTGGGGGGAGAGAGAAAGAGAAGGAGAGAAAGAGAGAGAAAGAGAGAAGAGAGAGAGGGAGAGAAAGGGAGAGAAAGAAAAAAGAGAGAGAGAGGGAGAGAGAGAGAGGGAGTGAGGGGGAGTGAGAGAGAGAGAGAGGGAGAGAAAGAGAAAGAAAGAGAAGAGAGAGGAAAAGAGAGAGGAAGAGAGAAAGAGAAAGAGAGGGAGAGAGAGGGGGAGAGGGAGGGAGAGGGAGAAAGAGAGGGAGAGAAAGAGAGGAGAGGAAGAGAGAGGGGAAGAGAGAGGGAGAGGAAGAGAGAGGAAGAGAGGAAGAGAGAAGAGAGAGGAAGAGAGAGGGGTAGAGTGAGGGAGAGGAAGAGAGCAGAAGAGAGAGAAAGAGAGGGAGGGAGAGAAAGAGGGGGAAGGAGAGAGAGAGAGAGAAAGAAAGAAAGACAGAAAGAAAGAAAAAGAAAGAAAGAAAGAAAGAAAGGAAGGAAGGAAGGAAGAAAGAAAGAAAGAAAGAAAGAAAGAAAGAAAGAAAGAAAGAAAGAAAGAAAGAAAGAAAGAAAAAGAAAGAGAAGCTATTTTTCCTTAGAATGTAGAACTAAACTGGCATTTTCCAGCCTTGTTTAACAACCATCCCTGGACTTAACAGCTCAGCGGGAATAGGTCAATCTCATTAAATGTTAAAGAAAAGGACTTGTAAATCACTAGGGACAATTACTGGTTTAGCAAAGCTGCATTACGCATCCACCTGTTCTTTCGCTGTTTCTCGAGCAGGAGGCAAATCTGATGAAAATTTGGCTTCCGATGCCTCTTTTTGCTGAGAACCTTTTGCCTTCCTTCAACTCGGCTAACAACAAATAAGTTTTTAATGCTGCCTGCACATTTGTAGTCCGCAATGTCTGTTAGTGACCATTTCAAGTTATGATGACACTGAAAAAATGATTTGATTTGCCTAACAACCACGGGGTGGGGGGTGGGGGCTGGGGGGTGGGGGTGGGGAATAGATTATGAAATAGGATGCAGCTTGCTCAACTACTTCATTACTTTGTGGTGGAAATTTCAGCCCAAATTCCCGGTCAGAACTGGAGGACTTACCTGTAACAATTCATATATTTTATCATGCTGTGCAGAAGGAAGAAGGGAGGGAGGGAGGGAAGAAGGAAAGAAGGAAGAAGGAAAGAAAGAAGGAAGGAAGGGCAGTGCAGAAGGAAGAAGGGGGAAGAAGGAAGGAAGGAAGGAAGGAAGGAAGGAAGGAAGGAAGGAAGGAAGGAAGGAAGGAAGGAAGGGGAGGAGGAGGAAGAATGTTTGCGATGCTCCATTCCTGGAGGCTTTTAAGAAGATATTGGACAACCATTTGTCTGAAATGCTATAGACAAGAGCCTCCAACTTGAGCAAAGGATTGGACTACAACCCCCCAAAGTCCCTTCCAACTTGTAATTCTGTTAAGAAGAACAAGAAGACGACTTTGTGACAAATAACCAGAATTATATTAACAGAAACATAAAATTAAATGAGCTGACTTCCAACACAGATCTCAAGAGATGACTCATTCCGTATCCAAAACTTGAGGATGACAGACACTCCATGCTTCCTTCTTCATCACCCACCACATCTCAAGTTCAGAAACAAAATCTTCTCCCTCAGAATCTTGTTTCAGATACAACAGATGATCCCTGGAATGAAAGTTCAGTCATTTGTCTCTTCGAGCCAGCCCTATCCTTTGGCAGAGCACAACAACCCTTTTAAACAATCAATTTAGCATCTCATTTATATAGTTATTTCAGGCAGTCCACGACCCCTCTGGTCACTGTTTCAGAGTTATTTCCTTACCAGATTCCCCATTGCCTTCCACAATGGCAGAGCTTCAGACTCAAGGAGGTGTTCAGAGATGTTTCTGTTAAAAATTCTATTTAAATACAGCACCAGAGAGCAAAGAAAGTGTACAGTTACCATGTGTTTTACTGCTCATCTGTATAACTGTAACAGGAAATAGGAAACTCTACTTAGAACAAAAGAGCTAGAGTATATATACCATAGACCCAAACTTGTAAACACTGCCATCTACTGGCTAAATACTACTGACAAGCAGAGTCAATGGGGAAGCCAGATTCACTTATCCCAAAGGTGCTTTTTCAAGAGGCAACTAGACCAGAAAATCCACAACCATGCAGAAAATCCACAACCAGACAACCATGACCTGGATAACTCAGAATCTCCATAGATAGATTCACTTAACAACCATGTTACTAATTTAACAACAGCAGTGATTCACTTAGCAAACGTGGTCAAAAAATGTTGTAAAATGGGGCAAAAATCACTTAACAAATTCCTCACTTAGCAACATCAATTCTGTGCTCAATTGTGGTCGTAAGTCAAAGGACTTCCTTTATCGGCAATTTGCTGCCAGACTCAAATTCCTTTGCCCCAGACTCATCCTTCACAGGTTGTTAAAGATATATTTCCACACACACCCCCTTTGTGTTTTTCTAGAATTACATTTTAGTTTATTAAATCTGAGATTTTTTTAAAAATTTCACTGCTGCCGAGACAATTTTAATGGCTTTTATGATGCCGTTTCCACCAGTCTACATTTGTTTTTATTTTTCTAATTCGCATTGCATTTTGCTTCTTCTCCGACTGGAAATTGGCTGGGCTCATGATTTCTTTCGAGAGAAAATATAATTAAAATGAAAGAAGAGGAAGCAGAAATAATAAAACTCCTTGCCAGTCACATGTCACGCAAAATCACAGCTCATCGCTTGGCGAGGCCCTGCAATAACTTTGCGAGCAGAGTTCCCATCAATAATTTTGAAATTTTTTCTTTTCTTCCGTAACAGAGTTTGAGACAGCATAATCTGTTTGGGTCAGAAGAACACACGGTGATCAGACTGTGGTCAGGATGTTTTGAAACTGCAAAACTTTTATCCTCAGTGTTGCTGTACACAGCAATGGATCCAGAGAAGAGATTTGGCTAGGGCAGGAGGGTCTTCAAACTTGGCAACTTTAAAACATGTAGACTTCAACTCCCAGAATTAGCCAGTCAGCAGGGGATTCTGGGAGTTGAAACCCACAAGTCTTAAAGTTGTCGAGTTTGGAGACCCTAACTGGGGAATTCT
>NW_020769332.1:8264244-8316891 GCF_900518735.1 Pseudonaja textilis | reverse complement strand
TCTTAAAGTTGTCGAGTTTGGAGACCCTAACTGGGGAATTCTGGGAGTTGAAACCCACAAGTCTTAAAGTTGTTGAGTTTGGAGACCCCTGAGCTAAGGCATTCAGCCCCGCTTTGCTTAACCACGGTTGTTGAGTGAGCTATGGTTGACTGGCTTCCGGAAACGCTCCAGAACAAAGAGGCCATTTTATGATTGACGTAATCCTCAGCCAAGTCCAGTTGCTGGAGCAAATCTGTCATCTGGGAAACATATTTGACGGTGGAGAGGAAAGAAGAAACATTTCCTGCAGATTAACTGCCTGTCTACATCAATCTGTCTTTCCCCACAGCCAAGTCAGAAGAAGAGGAGGGGGGGATGGTGAGAGTGAGTGGGTGGAAGAGAGTAAGGAAGGTCCTGTAGCAGCGTGAGTCAGAGAAAAAAACCTTACGGGCTTGCTGGCTGTCAGAAGAAATGAATCTGTGGCAAATTGATGGGTTTTTATTTATTGATCCATTTATACCTACTGTATCGAGGAGCGTTTAGAGACCATCTAAAGCCCAACCACTTTGAACATAAATCATCAGAGGTAATATTCAGCCAGTTCTGACCCGTTCTGGAGAACCAGTAGCAAAAAGTTTGAGTAGTTCGGAGAACCAGCAAATCCCAGCTCTGACCGGCCCCGCCAACCCCATCTCTTCTCTGCCTCCCATTGAGTCCCAGCTGATCGGCTGGTTCTTCTTTGGTTGCCCTGCCCAGGAGAACGGAGCTGGAAAGCAGGTTAGTGGGGTGGGGAGGGAATGGGAATTGCGAAGTATCCTTCCCCTGCCACGCCCACCAAGCCACGCCCACAGAACCAGTAGTAAAAAAAATTTGAATCCCACCACTGTAAATCATGCATGCTGGATTAGATTTCTGTTCCTGTGCCAGAAATCCTTGACTTACAACAGTCCTTTTAGTGGCCATTCAAAGCCGCAACGCCGCTGAAAAAAAGCGACTTATGCCGGCTTTTCACACGTACGACCATTTTCGCCACGGTCAGAAGATCAACATTCAGTTGCGCTTGGCAACTGACTCATATTTATGTCGGTTACAGTCCTGTGTTTCCCTTTGGCGGAAGGAAGTCCAATTCGCTTCACAGCCGTGTTATGAACGTAACAACCGCAGTGATTGCCTCAATGACTGTGGCCACAAAATCGGGCGAAATTCACTTAACAACTGCCTCACTTAGCAACTTTGGGCTCCACTGTGGTCGTAAGTCAAGGATTACCTGTACTCTCTGTTCTCACAGGGGCCAACCAAACGCAGCCCAGTTTCCCGCCTTTGGAGAAATCACGGGGGTTAGTGCACCTGGACTGCAATAGACAAAGCTACATCTTAGGTAATCCTCCTTTAATAATTAGGTTTCTCTCCTGCCAGGTAAGTCACTGGCTGACTCTGCACCCAGGGGAAATCACCGTCATTCATTGACAGCTGTGGTAAACGTTAAACTTTAAAAGGAAGAGAAGAAAATAGTGTAGTTTGATGAAGAGGACTAGGGGTGACGTGATAGCAGACTTCCAATATCTCAGGGGCTGCCCCAAAGAAGAGGGAGCCAAGCTATTCTCCAAAGCACCTGAAGGCAGGACAAGAAGCAACGGATGGAAACTAATCAAGGAGAGAAGTAACTTAGAACTAAGGAGGAATTTCCTGACAATTAAATCAGTGGAACAACTTGCCTCCAGAAGTTGCAAATGCTCCAACACTGGAAGTTTTTAAGAAGAGATTGGATAACCATTTATCTGAAATGGTATGGGGTTTCCTGCCTAAGCAAGGGGTTGGACTAGAAGACCTCCAAGGGTCCTTTCCAAAGCTGTTATTCTAATTCTAACTCTAAAAATACAGAGGAGTAAAAAAAAAAAAAAATGGAAGGAAAAATAAAGGGGAAAAAAAAACAAGGAAAAGTAAAAAATATAACAAAACAGAAGGAAATGTATAAAGAAGAAGTCTCAACCTTCATCACAACTCTTCCAGTTACACACATCAGTCTCTTCATCTCTTATCTATAAAACAGCACCATAAAGCACCAACTTTTCCATCTTAGAGCCAGCAGAATAAGTGTGAATTTATAATCCTAACACTAAACCCCACCCCCCTAATTGAGTACTGATGTGATCCTAATGCAAAGCCCGAGGTGATAATAAGCATGGGAAAATATCCTCTCTGGTTCTTCTAAAATACTCTTTTTTTCAGAGTCAAGTACGGTACTTTCCCCCTGTTATCAGCTCGCTGAATTTTCTCTAGGGCTGCCTGTTTTCCGATATAAATGATTCCACTCCCATTTGCTTCCGTGTAATTGCGATAGATGATTAGAGCTCATTTCCCCGAGATAATGGCAGAATGATGAAGGAGAAGGAAAGAGCTCCAGAAAGAGAAAGAAAGTGGTTAGGTTCCCAGGTTAGGTTCTTTATTTTTTGATTCCTGAGCCTGAAAAGCAGCTGAGAATCATTTCCGAGGAGAGGTTAAATGGTAACAGGGAGTCGCACCTGATTTTGTGACCTTCTCTTTTGGCCGTGGTTGTTAAGTAAATCATACAGTCATGAAGTGAATCACATGGTTGTTAAGTCAATTGTTAAGCGAATTCCCCGTTAGCTTTCAAGAAGGGACTGGACTGCCATCTGTCAACAAGGGTGTAGGGTCTGCTTCAGCGGGTGGGTTGGACTAGATCAGGGGTCACCAACCTTTTGGACCTCAGGGACCACCAAACTCATAATTTTAAATCCCGCAAACCAGACACCCTGGGAAAATCCCAAAAACAGTCTGCAGAAAAATTCCCCATCCCATTTTCCTACCAATTGATCATTCTTTATTTGGGATCACAGGATACCGTCTCCAGCTCCATTCTCAGGGGGAGAGAGACAGAGAGACACACACACACAGAGAGAGAGAGAGAGAGAGAGAGAGAGAGAGAGAGAGACTTTTGGCTTCATGCAAGGAAAACAGCAGAAGCAGCAGAAGTTTTTCTTTCTCTCCCCCAAACTCCACCAGAAATGAGTCTTTTGCGGCGCAGCCTCTTGGAGCAGGAGGCCTTGCAGGGTCCCAAAGACTCATTTCTGGCAGAGTTTGGGGGAGAGAAGGAAGGACTTTTGCTGCTTTCCTTGTGTGCAGCCAAAAGCAGAAGAAGAAAGAAGTGGAAAAAAGCAGCCCGGTGGCCAGGCCAGGTGCGTGGGGTGAGTGGGGCAAGTTCCCCCCACTGCCCTTTCCCCGCTCCCCTCACTACCTCGTGTTGTTTGCAATGCAAGCAACGCAAGCCTTGTGTTCCCACAGGCCATATGGGCAGGACAGCCTTGTGCTCCCGCGCAGCCTGAATTAATTGCTTTGGGGGTGACATTTCTCTGTGGACACCAACATTTTCTCATGGACCACCAGTGGTCCCTGGCCCACTGGTTGGTGACCACTGGACTAGATGACCTACAAGGTCCCTTTCAACTAGGTTAATCTGTATCAGAAGGCAACTGGGAAGGTCACAAATGATCATCCTATCGCCCTGGGACACTGCAATGATGGTAAACTAGCTGGTAAGCGCCTGAATTTTGATCATGTGACCAGGGACACACTACAGTGGTCATAAGGCGAGGACCGGTTGGTTATATGTCCTTTTTCAGCATTGTTGTCACTAAACAAATAGACATAAGTTGAGGACTACCTGTGTGTGATATGTTCAGCCAATGCTTTCGTAAGGGGCATGCATAAGCACACAATCGTGCCTACTGTCCCTGTCCTATTGTTCCCAATTATCAGTCCCTATTTCTTGCATTTAAACATGTTTGCTCTTGTTTCTGTTATATTGTAAGCTCTTGACTAAATCAATCAATAAACAAACAAACAAACAAACAAATAAATAAATAAGAGCATGTTCTTCCAATTCTCTCTCTTCCCCCAAACTACATTCTGAATTAAACCTTCCCTTCCAAAGAATTGAGAACTAGGTATGAAGAGAAGGATAGGTGGGGGAATTCCTATCAGTCTTCCAACATTTGAAGGGTTATCACATAGAAGAAAGGGACGCAGCGGCTCAGTGGCTCAGACGCTGAGCTCGTCGATCAGAAAGGTCGGCAGTTCGGCAGTTTGAATCCCTAGCGCTGTGTTACGCCGTGAGCTCCCGTTACTGGTTCTAGCTTCTGCCAACCTAGCAGTTCGAAAGCACAAATAATGCAAGTAGAAAAATAGGAAGCCCTTGGGTGGGAAGGGAGCAGCGTTCCATGCGCCTTCAGTGTTTAGTCCTGCCGGCCACATGACCATGGAGACGTCTTCGGACAGCGCTGGCTCTTCTTGAGCTTTGTAATGGAGAGGAGCACCGCCCCCTAGAGGCAGAAACAACTAGTACGTATGTGCGAGAGGAAACTTTACCTTTTACCTTTACCACAGAGAAGATCTGTTTTCCAAAGCACTCTGTGGTTTCTTCCCCAAACCTCAAAAACTTTAACCTTAGACTGTCTACTATTGACCTCACCCCTTTCCTAAGAGGTTTGTAAGGGGCATGCATAAGCGCACCAATGTGCCTACCGTCCCTGTCCTATTGTTTCTTTTATTTTTCTTATATGTACCCATGTATTCATAAACTATGTTTTTACTTATACCTATTATCTTGTAAGCAGTTGACAAATAAAAAATAAAACCTGAGGTCAGGACACAAAGTAACGGGTGGAACACCATTAAAGAGAGATCCAACCTAGAATTAAGGTGAAATTTTCCAACACTGAGAACAATTAATCAATGGAATAGTTTTTCTCCTGGCATTGTGGGTGCTCTCAAAAATACACTGGACAACCCTTCGACTGGGATGGAATAAGGATTCCTGCCTTTGAGGAGGGGGTTGGACTATAAGACCTTTGAGGTCCCCCTTCCAGCCCTATGATTCTATCAAATAAAACCGGCTCTTGAGCTTAAGAGAACAGCAGCCTTCTTCTCCTCTTCCATTCCCCTCCTGCGGAGCAAGATTTATTTTTTTCCCAAGTCTCCCTTCCTTAGTGCCGGAGGCTTGTTCTAATGTCATGGTAGGTCCTCCCCTCTCTTTTCCCCCCAAGACTCATAAACATAGGATGTCACAGAAATACTGGGGCGTAATTTGGAGAGATGAGCTAGCTAGGTGGTGATGCAGCTGGAGAAACGAGAGGCTGCGGGGAAAAAAATAGTAATGATTTTGGGAGCTATTCTCGCACTAAATTGCTATGTGGGCTGCTATAGTAACAGGTCTTTTAAAGATTCTTTGACCTCCTTTGGACTGTCAAAAAGGATCTCCTTGTTGAGCTGTACTTTTCCATCTCCCACAGTTATGTCCAGCTTGGATTTTTATGGCTTGCCGTGGCCTCTAGAAGATTATTAGAAACAATCTTTATGGTCATGGCCCCTTTTTTTTTAAGGCATTGGATAGAGAGGCAGGCCTGGGGTTCGCTAAACCTTTCTCCAACGAATGGCTTCCAATATCTTGGACTCTTAAGGGCTGGATACAGGATAAAGTCCAGAAATATCCGTGGCTGCATTTTGGGCGGTTGGCAATTGGCTCACAATTTACAACATGTCATGCCCCTGTCGAAATCTGACTCGGAGGAGGAAGCTGAACAGCTGACAGACAGCGGGAGTGTGGCTCTGTTGGTTGTGGAAGAAACTGGGGAAGGGCTGGACAGAGCAGGGCAGAGGTAGAGCAAGGGAGAGGGCATTCAAGGAAGACCCAGGCTCACCCTTTCTTCATCTTAGGGCACGCAGGGAAGAATGGAGAAAAGAGCAACGTGGGTTGCGTGTCTTATGGGGAGGAAAGGGCCCTGATTCCCTTCATTAGCTGCAGCTGGGAACACAGTGTATATAAAAAAGGCAAGCTGCATGCAGCAAGTAAACGTGGAGGAGTAAATGTGACTTTATCTTGTATCATCGTGGCTTCTCTGTATTCCTGGCGTCTTCCCAACTGTATGAGTTTTGCCATGCTTTCAAGTTTGAAATCCCTGCTCCTGCCCTGCCTAATTAATTATTTCAGTTTGGTTTGTTTGGATTTTAAGTTACAGTTTGTGTGTACCTTGTTTTGGACTGAATTTTCTAGTCAAAGGCTGTTCCTTGGAGAGTTTTTCTCCAGCTGAAGGTAACCTGGACATTGGGGGCAAAGGTGGAGGTAATAAAGGGGCTCTTATTGCATATCTGACTGCGTTGCCTTTGTACCACACCCTGGGTCATCACACAATGGCTTTTTTTTTTTTTTTGAGCAAAAATCCAGAATACACTCACTTAAAACTGCAGCATTTGTTTTGCAGGTCCTGGGTTCGCGTAACAACCGTTGGAGGAAAAAAAAAAAGGTTGTAAAGTTGTTTTTTGTCAAGTGGGCGCCTTGACTTACAACCATCGTGCCTTAGGATAGAAATTTTGGCCTCCCGAACCGGTCATACGCTGTGGGCTACTTAGTCATTTGTAAGCCCTTTTCAGATCTTTTTATTCTGGGCTTATTAAAAACAGGCATTCAAATGAAACCTCTCTGCAAGAAAGCACATTGAAATGTTTACCCATCCTTGTCACTTGAATGGCGTTTTTCCTTCCAGCGTCAAATTCCTAAATTACTGCAAGCTCTCTCTCTCTCTCTCTCTCTCTCTCTCTCTCTGCTCTGCTGAATTACCAAAGTGAGTTTCTTTCTTTTTTCTTTTAATAAATGGCTTATTACGCCTAGAGAAATCAGACAGAATCTTAGAGCACTGGAGCGATCCTTCCTACCAATCAACTGGTGTCCAGGGAAGATCTATCACTCATCCCCATGATTCACCCACTGCGATAAAGTTATCGCTTGCTTATGCAATGCTTGAGTGCACCACAACGGGGTGGATTCTCACAAGCGGTGTAACCGTATAAATCTATGATGTATGCAATTAACCAGGGAGAAGCAAACGAGGGCTTGGTGGGTTTTCTGAAGTCAATTTATGAGTACAAAAATGATTCTTGCATAGGGAGGTTAATATACTGTGCTATTTTTTTTATTTTTTATTTCCTTCCCATTCCACTCTGTTTTCACTTCAGAGCTGGGAATGCATTGAAGGCTTGTTAAAGTATATGTGTTTGTGTTTGTGTTTCTGTGTGTTTGTGTGTGTTTGCAAGTTGCTTCTTTCAAATGGAGGGAAAAGAAGGAACGGATTATTATGTAGGAAGTTACCAAACACCCCTCTCTTCGAAGAATGAAATGGTTTAAAGGTAAAGGGTTCCCCTAGCGCATATGTGCTAGGCGTTCCTGGCTCAAGGGGGCGGCGCTCATCTCCGTTACAAAGCCAAAGAGCCAGCGCTGTCCGAAGATGTCTCCGTGGTCATGTGGCCGGCATGACTAAACGCTGAAGGCGCACGGAACGCTCCTACCTTCCCACCACCCAAGTGGTCCCTATTTTTCTACTTGCATTTTTTACGTGTTTTTAAACTGCTAGGTTGGCAGAAGCTGGGATAAGTGATGGGACCTTACTCCGTTACGCGGAGGGATTCGAACCACCGAACTGCCGACCTTTCTGATTGACAAGCTCAGCATCTTAGCCAGAGAAGAGAAGAGAAGAGGAGAGGAGAGGAGAGGAGAGGAGAGGAGAGGAGAGAAGAGAAGAGAAGAGAAGAGAAGAGAAGAGAAGAGAAGAGAAGAGAAGAGAAGAGAAGAGAAGAGAAGAGAAGAGAAGAGAATGTTTTAGGAAATATTAAAAAAGCAGGATAAAATATCTCCCCTAAAATATTTCATTCTTCTAGGAGACGGTTGGGTTGCTAATTTCCTACATTATGTTTGGAACATATTTTAGCATTATATGTGAGCAATTAAAGTACAGGTAATCCTAATGTCCACAACTGAGCCCCAAATTTATGTCGTTAGGCAAGGCATTTCTTGAATTTCACCCCATTTTACGACCTTTCTTGCCTGTTGTTAAGTGAATCACTGCAGTGCAGCTGGTAAGTTAATATCATCATAGGGCATCATGTATGTTTTATGCACCACTTAGCAATTTAGAACTTGGAATCATACAGCTGGAGGGCATCTCAAAGGTCTTCTAGTCCAACCCCCTGCTCAAGGCAAGAGACCTTATATATACCCTCCTGCTCAAACGGTTGTAATGTGATGCTCCTCTTGGTGTCATCAGGCTTATTTATGTGGTAAGCTTATTCCAGAAAGCTTTTTTTGCTTCTTGGGGTGGGGGGTGTCTCTCCAATATAAGTCAAGAGACCAAATCACTTTTTAAACCACTTTTTAGCTGGTTTGTGTTAAGGCTGTGGAAGAAGGGGGAAAAGGTATGCAAGACAGTTTGGATGGGACGCCCCCTGGTGGACACCTGATGACAGTGAAGAGTTTGGTGATTTGCGGCTGAAGAAATTACATAAAGCAATAGAGTAGGCTAGGCTAGAATAGGATAGAAAACAGAACACAAAATAAAACAGGATAGGATAGGATGGGATGGGATGGAATATTGGAATGAAGAATAGAATAGAATAGAATAGAATAGAATAGAATAGAATAGAATAGAATAGAATAGAATAGAATAGAATATTGGGATGAAGAATAGAATAGAAATATAATAGAATTTGGAATAAAGAATAGAATAGAATATTGGAATGAAAAATAGAATAGTATATTGGAATGAAGAATAGAGGAGAATAGAAGTAGAACAGAATAGAATATTGGAATGAAGAATAGAATATTGGAATGTAGAATAGAATAGAATAATAACTTTGTCACTTTCAGTGTACACTAATCGGCATACATTAAAGTGAAATTTCATTGCATACAGCTCTCAAAGGGTCACCACCTCCAATATATATTTATTTACATAATACATTTACATAATTTATTTACATACTTTATTTCTGTTTCTCAACCATGGCATCTTTCAGAGGCATGGACTCCAATTCCCAGAATTCCCCAGCCAGGAGGGGAATCCCCTCCACCCCCTTCTGGCTAGAGAATTCTGGGAATTGAAATCCAGACACCCTAAAGAGTTGTTCACCTTATTTTGCGAAGCTTCTTCTCCGGCAACGTTGAATGGATAACTAGGGCATACAAAATCTTTGCCAGACCAATTCTCGAATATAGCTCGTCCACCTGGAACCTGCACTGTATATCGGACATTAACCTGATTAAGCAGGTTCAGAGGTATTTCTCTTCCACTCACAATAGTATTCCCTATGCTTCCAGGCTCAAAATTTGGGGCCTGGACAATCTGGAACTACGCTGCCTGTAGTCCGATCTAAGCATAGTTCACAAAATTGTCTGCTACAACATCTTGCCCGTCAACGACTTCTTCGGCTTCAACCACAATAATACACAAGCAAACAACAATACAGGTCATCCATCTGGAATCTGCGCTGTATATCAGACATTGATACAATTGAGTGTCCAGAAGTATTTCATGAGAAGAGTACTACAACCCTCTGCTCGCAACAGAATACCCTATATCACCAGGCTTGAGATTTTGGGCTTAGACAACCCTGAACTACACCGCCTACGGTTGTTGGTGTAGAACACATCATTATCTGCTAAAATTTCCTTCTAGTCAATGACTACTTCAGCTTCAACTGCAACAATGCAAGAGCACACAACAGATACAAACTCAATGTAAACTGCTCCAAACTTGATTGCAGAAAGTACGACTTCAGCAACCGAGTGGTCAATGCCTGAAATGCACTACCTGACTCTGTTGTTACATCCTCAAACCCCCACTCCTTTAACCTCAAACTAACCACTATCGACCTCACCCCATTCCTAAGAGGTCTGTAAGGGGCATGCATAAGTGCACCATTGTGCCCAGGGGTGGGATTCAAATTTTTAACAACCAGTTCTATGGGCGTGGCTTAGTTTGTGGGCATGGCTTGGTGGTCATGTGACTGGGTGGACATGGCTTGGTGGTCATATTATTGGCTGGGCGTGGTCAACTCAACATCACTCACATCGAGGCACGCATCTCCTCGCCTGGCCTCTCATGACAGTGGGGATGCTGCAATAGTCGTAAGTGTGAAAAATGGTCATAAGTCACTTTTTTCAGTGCCATTGTAACTTTGAATGGTCACTCCACACAAGCAAAGTACCAGCAAAGGAGGGGAAAAAAAACTCCAGAGAAGTTCCTGAGACAGGAAGTCTAGTCCTGCCTAGAATGTAATAAGGGTTAATGGAGAGGCAGTTTCTGTAAGCAACATCAGAATATTTCCTTCCTGCCTTCCTTACAGGATTAGGCCAGTAACTTCTTCTAACAACCGGTTCTCCGAACTGCTCAGAATGTTAACAACCGGTTCTAGCGAATAGGTGCGAACTGGTAGAATCCTACCTGATCGTGCCTCCAATCCCTGTCCCCATTTATCTGTACTTATTTTCTGTATTGTTATTCATGTTTATACTTGTACCTATTATCTTGTAAGCAATTGACCAATCAAATAAATAAATAAATAAAAATAAACAGATACAAACTCAAGGTAAACCGCTTCAAACTTGATTGCAGAAAATACGACTTCAGCAACAGAGTGGTCAATGCCTGGAATACCCCATCCGATTCCGTTGTCACAGCCTCAACCCTTCACAGCTTCGACCTCAAACTGTCTACCATGGACCTCACCCCATTCTTTTTTTAAAAAAAAAGTTTTTTTATTTTATTTTTTTAACAAAACCAACAAATAAAACCTTTCAGTTATACAGTGTGCCGGCTGGGTACATATATTGTTGTCGCTGTATGACTATAACTTTGTCGCTTGTCTCCTTATGATTTATATTGACTGTTTCCTAGTATGATTTGATTGCTGATTGTACCCTATGACTATCATTAAGTGTTGTACGTTATGATTCTTGATTTTTAACGAATGTACCTTTTCTTTTATGCATACTGAGAGTATTTACACCAAGATAAATTCCTTGTGTGTCCAATCACACTTGGCCAATAAAGTATTCTATATATCTTGTGCACAAAATATTTGTATACATTTCTTATTGAGTTTACGTTCATGTTATATTCTAATCAACTTAATATATCATATCATTATTACAATATCATTAGGTTTTGTTTTTTATTTCAAGACCTCACCCCATTCCTAAGAGGTCCTTAAAGGGGGCCTGCATAAGTGCACCAGCGTGCCTACCGTCCCTGTTCTACTGTCCCCATTTATCTGTATTTACTTCCTTTGTTATGTTCATACCTATACTTGTTATCTTGTACATGTTTGACAAGTAAACAAATAATGTGGCTGAAGTTTGCCAAATGCCCAAGTTGGATACTTAAGTCATTGCTTTCCTTTATTTTTTCCCTCTCTCCCCTCTTTCTCTTTATAGAATACCTTTATTGTCATTGCATTCCACGAATACAATGAAATTTGAAAGCTCCTCCAGCACAGTGCCCTAAACACATCACAATCACACTAGAGTATTTAAAAATTAAAATAATTATAATAATAATAGAACTAAATCACAAATGCAGTTTGTTTAGATTTTTTTGCTATTGTTCTCTGCTTTTGCATTGTTTATTTGACTCTTTTGGGGGGGGGCAATATATATTTATATTTAAATTTAAATTTACATGCTGCCCCTCTCTCTTAGAGGCGGGTTACATTGTATGGATAACCTTTAAAAGAAAAAAAAAAGAATGAAAAAGTCTGGGCTAAAGCACCGGGTGCGAATCCAAGCTGGTAATCCCGCTCCCTCCAGGGGCATGGCAACGGGGATCGGGAAACCCATCCTCCGTTTCTTTCCATGGGACCCACGAAACTACACCGGTAAATTTCCGCGGGCGGCTTCTGCGCCTGCGCTTTAACGCCGCCTCCGCGCGCGCGGGATTCGAATCCTTCTCCTTTTCCCCAGAGCGAGAGAGCATTTTTTTTTCCCGCTCGCCCCGCCCCTCGCCCCGCCCTCCGTCCAATCCGCGGCTCTTGCTAGGTTTAAAAAAGAGAGAGCGCGAGGTGACCGGCTCTTAAAAAAAAAAGAAAGAAAGAAAAGAAAAGGGGGCGTGGTTCTAACTCGGCCCGCCCGCTCTCAAGCGATTGGCTAGTTCGCGAGCCTCCGAAGGTTTCAGAGCGGTAGGCAGCTTTAGTAAAGGGGGAGGAGCCTTCGCTGAGCTCCGCCCCCCGGCAGGCTCGGCGCTCACTGCGAACTAGCTGCTTGGCGCCGCGGCGGCCGTTCTGCGAACGCTGCCCGGGGGAGGCGAGAGTTCACCGGCCGGCTGGCAAGGATGAAAGCGGGCGGTGAGCGGTCTCCGCGGGTCCCCTGTTTGCAAAAGCCTGGGAGTTGCCCGTAGAGCTTGGGGAGGGGGATGTACCCTGTATTAAACCTTTACTTTGGTGGTGGTGGTGGTGGGGGTTCAAGCTTTGCTCCCATTGCTGGAAGGTCCTACACGGGTGTGACTCATCCCCACGACCGGGAGTTGCTCGTTAAGCTTGGGGAGGGGGATGTACCCCATATCAAACCTCTATTTTGGGGGGGGGGTCTTCATTGAAGGGGAGGGGTTCAAGCTTTGCTCACGCTGCTGGGATGTCCTACTCGGGAGTGACTCATTCCCACGACCGTTCATCCCCGGGGGACCGGTGGTTTAGCCCCATTCCACCCTGCTTTTTTTTGGAGAGGGGAGCCCCGCCTGGGTGCGCGGGGGAATGCAAGGCAGGGGGCTGGACTAGATGACCTCCAAGGTCCCTTCCAACGCATCTGTTAATCTATCACTTCATCCCCTCCTCCCTCAAATGGGTGCACCGTCTTCCCTCTTCCTTTTTTTTTTTTTAATACCCCCGTGCAATCGTCGGAAAGCCTAATCCGGGCACGGGAGGGTAACGTGGGAACGGAGCCCCAAAGCTAGGTCGCAAGGCAAAACCGGGCTGGGAGAAATGGGATTCTGCTTAGGAAAAGGTCCTCCTTTTTCCCTCCCCCAATGTCGATGGAGACCCTTTTCATTCTCCAGCAGCCCGTCAACTGGACAAACCCGCCGTCCCGAGGCAGAGGCGCCACCGGATGTCTTTGCAAAAAAAAAAAAGTTGGTTTAAAGTTGAGCTTCTCGTGGCTTGTTAGAACTTTTCCAACTTGGGCTAGCTTGCTTTTAAACCCACTTTTTTCTTTTGGTAATGGTTTAGCCACCTTGCTGGAGTCGAACTGGTTTATTGATTCGTATTTTTTAAAATTTTATATATATATATACAGGAATATATATATATTATATATATATAATTTTTTAAAACCTCAACGGGGAGGACGTCCGTAGTTTTGGGCGGGTCGATTTAAAAAGTGAGCCGAGCCTATAAGAAGATCAGAGCTGGCTTGTCAGCGGAGGGGATTGGCTTAAAGCTTCTGCATGGGCTCCATAAGACCATAATACAAGATTTTTTCTTTTTTACAATAGGAATTGCCTTTGGGGTATATATATATATTTTCCTCCCCCCTTGTACCAAAAGGACAGGTAGCTCATAAGTCCGGGTTTTTCATGGATTCAGAGCAAAATTTGATATGGGGAAAAAAGATTCAAAGTCTTTGAAAGGAACATAGTTATGTTTGTTTGTTTTTTCATGTATGGTGAAACCAGAACTCACTTTGATTAGAAGTTTTCAAAGAAAGAAATACAATTGTGTCTATTTTAAAGCAGCTTCCAGCTTTTCAAAGAGTCTTAACTGCTGGCTTCAAAGCTGTGCCATGAGGTTTCTCACCCAGTAGAATTTTGCTGTTTTTCTCTCTTTTTGTAAAGAGAAATGGATTTTGGGAGGAAAGAATAAATAGATTTTCTTGTTTTGACTTTCCTAAACATGTTTGAATCCAAGCATTCCTCCCCACCCCCCAAGATGAGTTACTCTAATGCAATCTGAATAGACGCACACCTCAGATAAATTGTGGGTTTAATTCCAGACTACCCCAATAAAGAGAATATAGAGTCACATGATCTTTTTTTGTTTCCCTGTGAGTGTAAAATTTATGTTTACACTATAATCTATGAAAGTGTGCCATGGCATCACGTCTTGAGGAAAACGTCAATGTACAGGCCTTAATTAAAAGTCCTTTCTTGCTTTAAAATATTAATTTTAAAGTTATTTAAAGTTAGTTAGCTACTACTAAATAATAGTAAATACTAATTACTAAATATAGGTAGTCCTTGAGTTGCAATCACAATGGAGCCCAACGTTTCTGCTGGTGAGACAGTTAAGTGATTTTTGCCCCCATTTTACGATTTGTCTTGCCACCGTTCTTAAATGAATCGCTGCAGTTAGTTACACAGTTGTTTAGTGAATCCGGCTTCCCTGTTGACTTTGCTTGTCAGGAGGTCACAAAAAGTGATCACGTGACCGCAGGAGACACTGCAGTGGTCATAAATATGAGTCACTTGTCAAGCATCTGGATTTTGATCACATGACCATGGGGATGCTTGCAATGGTCATAACTAACTTTTTTTCAGTACTGTTTTAACTCTGGTAACTAAAGGAAGTACTGAGCCATGGTGGCTTAGTAGTTAGAATGCAGTATTGCAGGCTAATTCTGCTGACTGTCAGCAGTTCGAATCTCAACAGGCTCAAGGTTGACTCAAGCTTTCCTTTCGAGGTCGGTAAAACGAAGACCCAAATTATTGAGGGCAAGATTCTAGCTCTAAACCGCTTGGAGAGGGATATAAAGCACCGTGAAGCGGTATATAAGTCTAAGTGCTACTGCTATTGTAAGTCAAGGACTACCTGTATGTAATTCTTATTAAAATGGATCCAAAAGGCACCAGGCTGGAAAGCGGGAGATCTTGAGTTCAAGTCCTGCCTTACGCATGAAAACTGGCTGGCTGGCTGTGGGCCAGTCAGTCTCTTCTCAGCCCAGCTCACATTACAGAGTTGTTCTGGGGGAAATAGGAAGAGGAAAGGACGTTATGTATGTTTGCTGACTTTTGAGTTATTGTAAAAAAATATAGCAAAGGCAGGAATACAAATGAATAAAATTGCCAACTTTGCCCATTTGAAAATGAGCTGAAATGTGGCGATCCTCTTTAGAAACAATTTGCTATTGCGCAATCTGGGGAGATCCCATAATTAGCAAAAAGTAGCTTTTCAACAATGGTTTAAGGAGTCTTATGACATCGCCATGTCTCCTGCAGCTTCCTGGAGTCTTGCTAAAATTCCAAGACAGATCATTTTACAAAGGGTGGGTCAGGTTTGCTAGATAGCTTCTAGCCTAAGAGATCCAGGTGATCCGTCTGATTACCTGCATGAGCAGGGAAAGAATTTGAAAGGTTAGGATTCCCAGTTTATAAATCCTGACATATGATAATGTTTCTGTAAGTCAAAGAAATGGGTCAAACGTTTGCATCTTTGCTCAAAAGAAAAGTCACACTGAATATTGTAGAGCTTTCTTTCAAATAAACAGGCACAGGATTTTTATGAGAGTAGGTCCGTTGTGGGAATTGGTGTAGTTTCTAGAAGAAACTCAAGACCTGGCAATGTCATTTGGCTTGGGAGTTCTACTGCTTCCACATCAGTTCCTATCGGAGAAGAGCAGGCAGAGCTGTGGACGGAGTTAAGCAAGTCATTAGCCAAGAGTCATTATGTAGCCACAAACATTCCAACTCCCAAAGTCCGTTGACCCTCATCTGGCACCAATTTAATATTAAACTTTAGTTGACTAGTTTCTTGTTTTTGCCCTTGAGCAATAAATCTTCTGAACTGCACCTTAGTAGATGGCCCTGATTCTTTCATAGTTCCTCTCATTTTATGTCAGGATTCCGGCAGTTACCCCCATTTAAATCATGAGTCTCGAGCCAAACTTCAAAAATTTCAAAAGGATTTATTGGGAGTTAACACGTCCGGCGCTGCCTGGGTGTAGCCCAACTCTGAGACACATCATTCATTGTCACCCTTGACCCTGGTTTTCCCCCCACCCCCGGGTGTATCCTAATTCATATTCTCCAATGGGACACATCCAGAGCCAAGAGCCATCAATCATACTCTCCAGTTAGAATTTTGCAGGGCAGAAACTTCAGTCACCTACTTACTATCTCTGAAAACATCGATGGAATGCACTTTCGGTTTGCAAGCTGCTGCACTGCTCCCCACTCCCTTTCTGTTGGCAACTCTTAAAAGACCATGGAAATACTTTATGAGTTGACAGCTGGCTTTTTTGCAGTTACCCACTGCCGATGTTCCCGGTGCTTCTCGGTGCCTTCCAAGAGAAGGGTGAAGAAGAGACCCCGTATCCTGACCCTACTGTCCCTTCCAGAAGATATTCTCTTCCATGTTCTCAAAGGTCTTCCAATAGAAGACATCCTTTCCCTCCGAGCTGTAAGTCCCAAACTTGTTTATTTTCATTTTGCACTTTCCGCATAAGGTGTTCTTGCGGAATAGTTAGTCCTACATTAAGACCCGCCATTGAGGCCAAAACGGTTGCTTGCGCCAACAATCCATTGATGCAAACAGAAGAACTTGTCCTTCCAGTCTCGCAGAATTGTTTTCCAGCGTATTCCACCTGGTTGAATGTTAATTGCCCTTAACTGAGGTTTCCCTGGCTATTATGGTCTGCTTCTTCGCTCTCTTCCAGGTGCATTCTCATCTTAAGTATCTTATAGATAACCACACCTGCATTTGGGCCTGTGCAAGCTTTCAGGAAGAGTGGCCGTCTCCGAGAAACTTGAAAATCTTTGAAAGGTAACTTTTTAAATACTTCACCTTTTTCTCAACCAACCCTAAAACCCGACTTTTTATTCAATATATCACTATCCTAAGAAGACATATTCTTGGTCAGCATTGCTGTTTTCTGTTTATTTATTCTGAAACTTGCCCAAGTCCCAAACTCATTCCATTTCCTCATCTTGTATTCTATATTAGTCAATGCTTCTTTTTCGTTTTTTTGTTTTCTTATCTTTCCTCACTTCTCCTTTCCCTCCCCGCTGTTTCCCTTATTTACTTTGCATTTTGTATTTTATATTCCTTTACAACTCAATAGAAATGTTAACTTGAAAGGTAACTTCTTAGAACTTGGGAAATCATCAGCTATATTGCGCTATGCAAGAAGAGTTATTAAGTGACCGATTGTAGAGGTTATCACGGTGGGCAGAACAGTGAGTTTTAGTGCAAAAAAGTCTTCAATCTTTCCAATTTTCACCATCTCCCAGGGTAACTGAGAGATTCTCTTAGGGTTCCTGCATAAACAGAGGGATGGAATCCAGATCACGTGAAGTGTTAATATCACTTTATAATACCTTGGTAAGGCCACACTTGGAATTCTGCATTCAGTTTTGGTTGCCACGATGTAAAAAAAGAAGTTGAGACTCTAGAAAGAGCGCAGAGAAAAGCAACAAAGATGATTAGGGGACTGGAGGCTAAAAACATACGAAGAACGGTTGCAGGAACTGGGTATGTCTAGTCTAATGAAAAGAAGAACTAGGGTAACATGATAGCAGTGTCCTAATATCTCAAGGGGCTGCCCCAAAGAAGAGGGAGTCAAGCTATTCTCCAAAGCTCCTGAAGGCAAGAGAAGAAGAAATGGGTGGAAACTAATCAAGGAGAGAAGCAACTTAGAACTAAGGAGAAATTTCCTGACAGCTAGAAAAATTAATCAGTGGAACAACTTGCCTCTAGAAGTTGTGAATGCTCCAACACTGGGCGTTTTAAAGAAGAGACCGGACAACCATTTACCTGAAATGTTTTAGGGTTTCCTGCCTAAGCCAGGGGTTGGACTAGAAGACCTCTAAAGTCCCTTCCAACTCTGTTATTCTATTCTAATGATGGTTTCTTCAAGAGGGGATGTTGGGTGACCTGCCAAATGCTAAAACCATTAAGGGGAGAATAAAACCCAGATTTGTTTTACAACTTCCCTGTATTTCGCTGAGCTCTGAATTCCTGCAAATAATGAGTCTGCTTTTCGGTTTCCTGCCCCCTCTTGTGTTTATTCAGGGCTGCAGAAAAGGGTAACTTTGAAGCTGCTGTTAAACTTGGAATAGCCTACCTCTACAATGAAGGCCGTAAGTGTGTGTGCACCTCACTTTGGAGACAGTTGTTCTGGCCCCGCCAGGTTCAGCCAGGCCCAGTGTTGCTTGACACAGGGACCTTGGTTGTGTCAAATAAGTTGACACGTAGATGTACACATTTGAAAAAGAAGCCCTCTGTTCAATCACCATCCTTCCCTCCCTCTCCTTTCCTTCCTCTTCCTTTCTTTCCCTCCTTTCTGCTTCTTTCTCCTTCCTTCCTTTCCTTTTCTCCTTTCCTTCTTCCCTCCCTCCCTTTTCTTCCATCCATCCTGGCTCTCAGCAAATCTTTTTTCCTTCCTTCCCTTTCCTTCCCTTCCCAGTTCTCATCAAATCCTTCCTTTCTTCCCTTCCTTCCATCCATCATGGTTCTCACCAAATCTTTCTTTTTTCCTTCCTTCCTTCCTTCCTTCCTTCCTTCCTTCCTTCCTTCCTTCCTTCCTTCCTTCCTTCCTGGTTCTCATCAAATCTTTCTTTTTTCCTTCCTTCCTCTCTCTCTCTCTCTCTCTCTCTCTCTCTCTCTCTCTCTCTCTTTCTTTCTTTCTTTCTTTCTTTCTTTCTGGAGAACGCCTGTCTTGCCAGACCTCCTGGGGTGGGCAGAAAACACTGGGAACAGATGGGCCCTTCTGTACGGGGTCTCTTGCCCCTTACGCTACAGCAGAGCCACGAGCATGGAACTTAGCTGGTAGTTGAAATTTCATCCTGCCTCCAAGGTTCATCATCTCTTCTCTCTCTCTCTCTCTCTCTCTCTTTTTTTAAGCATCCGTTTCCGATGAAGGCCGTGCGGAAGTGAATG
The DNA here is from genome assembly GCF_900518735.1 of Pseudonaja textilis. Next base: position 8,298,207 of record NW_020769332.1, on the reverse strand, counting down.
GGCTCAAGGCATCCCACTTTTTCAGCCTGGCCGAGTGCTTGAACGTCTCCACCGTGCCTTTTGTCTGGCTGTTCATACGGCCCCCCTGGTCTCTGGGTGGGAGCTGTTGCAAAGCCGTGGTCTACGAGAGCCTCCGAAGAGAGTGTCAGCAGCGAAAAGTAAAGCACCTTGGTCCTGTGTCTTTCGAGCCTTGATTTGCAGAGCCTGCAGTTGCCCAGATTCATCGTCTTTGAATGACCCATAATCCCTTGTGGGGTGAAATCTGGGCAACTGAATGGAGTTGTGTATTTACTGGCCAGGTGCCCTTCCTGTCACCAATGCGGAGTTTTGTCAGCAGATATTCATTCTCAGTGTGCCCAGAGAGAGAAATATCTGCCTCTACCTAGGGTTGAACTCGCAGCCTCCTGATTTTGATTCATGGTTGCCCAGAACGGGCACAGTAATTTGCATTCAGGGAAGCTAACATGAATGTACCAGCCACACAGTGCAAATCCTGAAAAAAACCTTTGACTTGCTTTAATTTTCTAGTCCTTACTTATTTCAGGAGATAGACTGATAGATTTTTTTGAGTGGTGTGGTGGCCTAGACATGGTGTTCTCGCCTCACAATCAGGCTGTGAATTTGACCCTAGGTAGAGGCAGATATTTCTCTCTCTGGGCACACTGAGAATGAATATCTGCTGACAAAACTCTGTATTGGTGACGGGAAGGGCATCTGGCCAGTAAATACACAGCTCCATTCAGTTGCCCAGATTTCACCCGACAAGGGATTATGGGGTCGTTAAAAGAGGAGAAGGATGGACCGATAGATTTTTGCTATGCCAAAGGAGCTACGAGTATATTTTCTAAAGCTGATAAAAATCTAAATCGGTGTCAGGCGCAAACAGCCATGAAGAGTTCAATTAGCTGGTTTATTGCTTAAGTCTATAAACAGGAATCTTCTCAGACTGACCAGGTAAGACTAGATAAGGTTCAGCAGCATTCAAGGGGGGAGTTAGGTTTCACTCTTTTGTGCCCACATAGGGATTCCAGCCTAAGTCCCCATTTGACTCAACCAGTCTCTCTGCAATAATCAGGATTTTTAAATTTTTCAGGCCCCTGAACAGTGGCAACATATATATTGAACTATAATGGGCGGGTTCATTTACGTGACTGTTCTCAGATTAATTTGCAATAATAATGAAAAAGAACCTATCTTTTCAAGTGCAAGAGAAAAAAGCATAAGACAATTCTGAAAATGTTGATTTCTAGTTTCTCTTTATACTAAATGTGTCCTTCACCCACCCATTCCACTTTGATCTTTCTCTAGACTCGAGGATCGATTTTGTACTGTTTGGCAAAAGTTTTGAGTCTTTTTGAGGTAAGGACCGTTTTATTGTCCACTCCATCAGCATGTGTTGGAAGTATCTTTTGAATTCTGATGCTCTGAATGATAACTAACGAAGCAAGTTGCTTCTTGAAAGCAACCATCATTGGGCAGCAAATTTGGCCGTAAGTGCGAAGCGGTTGCTAAGTTGAAAATCACATGAATGTGACAGCTTTTGTGTTTCTTACTCCCCTGACTTTTCAAATGCCTACTCCAGCACTGGGATAATTAACAGGAGAGTTCATCTCTATTTAAGTTCGTTGGAGAGGAAGGGATTACAAGAAAGTAAATAAGGACACCGTGAGGAATACACATCCAAAGGAATGTGCTAGCCCCAGCAGCTGTGAGCACACTATGCAAAACATTCCCCTTTGTTTACCGGCTTACTCTCTTGTAATCCCTTCCACTCCACACTCTACACTCTGCTGGGTGGGCTGGGGAAGATAAAAAGAGGTTATGTTTTCAGCTTCATTATAATATCCTATATTCCTGTTCCCAAGATCCCTATAGATGACATTGTTTAATCAAAGGGGACCAGAATGTGTCAGCCTCCTACAATCAGATCCGCCAGACAGATTGTGACGGTTTTACGATGCTGAGTTGCTGCGGTGTTTTTATTTTTGGGGTTTAATGGTCACATGGTGCTCAATGGCTAAGACGCTGAGCTTGTCGATCAGAAAGGTCGTCAGTTCGGTGGTTCGAATCCCTAGCGCCGCGTAACGGAGTGAGCTCCCGTTACTTGTCGAAAGCATGTTAAAAATGCAAGTAGAAAAATAGGGACCCCCTTGGTGGGAAGGTCACAGCGTTCCGTGCACCTTCGGCGTTTAGTCCTGCCGGCCACGTGACCACGGAGACGTCTTCGGACAACGCTGGCTCTTCTTCGGCTTTGTAACGGAGATGAGCACCGCCCCCTAGAGCCGGAAGCCATTAGCACATATGTGTGAAGGGAACCTTTACTTTTGCCTATATGAACTTGGCAGCTATATGTACCTTGAAATTTCAAACAAAATAAAATCCAGGACTGCTGACACTTTTGCATCCAGGACTGTTCAAAGAGAATTGCATTGTTTCCCCCTTTTATTAGGATGAAGAGAAGAGGAAAGAAGCCCTGGAGATGTTTGATGACTCCTCAAAGCAAGGCTGCTTGCACAGCTCTTACCTCTTGTGGGAAAATAATAAAAAAAACGCGGTGAGTTCACAACTTCTGGTGTAAGAGGCTGCAACGCGAAGGGGCTTCCGGGAAGAATTCCTTGGTCCCCTGCGAGGATAGAGAGAAGGTGTGATGACTTCATTCCTTTCTTACAGATGTCAGATCCTGGTCGATACCTTCAGAGCCTCAGACAACTCAGGGACTACGCAGCCAAAGGGTCTTGGGAAGCTCAGGTATGGTCATAGCTCCTGGATCTAAAGTTTCCCACTTTGTAAAGGTATGTGAGCATGGCTTCAGGGGATGAAGAGGAGAGATGCTGTCCATGAAACAATCGGAGAAAAGAGGCAGGAGCCCCCCGCCCCCAATGGCTTTAGGGTAGAGGAAGAAACTTAGGAAGGACCTGCCCTAATTGCTCGAATGGTTAAACGTGACTTTGAGGGGTGAGGGAAAGAGAGGTTGCCTAGGCAACAATCAGATAACAGAGGCAGGAGCCTTCAGTCACCCCCATGGGTGGAGGGAAAAAAAAACTTGGGAAGTCTAAGCTGTTAAAAGTGATGGTGGGAATTTTGTACTTTCAGACTTGCAAGATTCTGTTCATGTAGCTTTACAGTTAAGTAGAATTGGCTTATCTGGTTGTGTTTCCTGTCTGGTTTAACTGGCAAGGCTGACATTAATCTTGCATGTCTGAAGGTACCAATCTCCCACCATCCCCTTTTAACAGCCTGATCCACTAGGGTGGATGCTCTTTAATTTTCTTTCTCTGGGTGTTAAGTCACCGAGGCTCCCCTCTTATCAATCCCTAGGCAGGAGCTCTTTTCTACCAAGGCCTTCAAACTTGACAGCTTTAAGACTTGTGGACTTCAACTCCCAGAATTCCTCCTCCAGTCATGTTACTTCAGGAATTCTGGGAGTTGAAGTCCACAAGTCTTAAACTTGCCAAGTTTGAAAACCCTTGATCAAGGCCATTCTCACATACCATTGCAATTTGGATGGATGAATTTTGCATGCTTCTGCGCCTTCCTGGGTTTCTTCTGAATGGCAACGCTCTGCATGTATACTCAGTGCCGTTCCCAGAGCAGAAATCTTTTCCTACCCTTATGGCTAAGAGCTTTTTGATCCACAAAGGTTGATGGACCTAAGTCAATGAACAGGAATCACAAGCCGTTGGCTTGGCTTGGTCCCTGCTGCACAGCCAGGTTGATTTCCCAAGAAAAGATGTATCTTGCTCACTGGTGAGCCTGCCACTGAGAGAAGAGCCAAAACAGTTTCACTGCTTGGAATTTGGCCCCCATCAGCTGCAACTAGGTGCCAGACAGTGATGTCATCTCTAAATCTCCCCCCGGTGTTGAGGGTTCAGTCACCGAATAGCAATAGAGTTATATCCCGCTTCACAGTGCTTTCCACCCTTCTCTAAGCATTTTACAGTCAGCCTCTCCCCCCCCCCCCCCCCAACAGTTTGGCTCCTCATTTTACCCACCTTGGAAGGAGAGAAGGCTGAGTCAACCTTGAACTGGTCAGGATCGAACTGTAGAGTCAACCTGCAATACAGCGTTCTAACCACTATGCCACTGCGGCTCTTTTGAAGAGCAACTAATTTGAATATTCCTTGAAATCTTGGCATCCCCAGGGAAAAAAAGTCTTCCTCCTAACTGAACAGTGAGTCTTTCCTTTGTTGCCCATCACAGCTGAGCTTTGCATTGTTGGCTGGTTGTTAAGTTGTGCCTACTCTTCACAACTTGCATGGACCGTAGCATGCCAGGGCTTCCACTGTCTCAGCGGAGTTTGCCCAAATTCACGTTCCTTGCGTCAAGGACATCATCTCACCATCTCATCCTCTGCCATCCCCTTCTCCCTTCCTCCTTCCATCTTTCCCAATGTCAGGGTCTTTGCCAAGAAGTCCTCTCTTCTCGTTAGGTGGCTGAAGTATTTGAGCTTCGGGTTCTGTCCTCCAGGGTTGATTCCCTTCAAGCTGAGCGCCGTTGTCTTAACTTGAGTTGCTTTTCTACCTTGTGCAGATCACTCTTGCCAAAGCTTGCGGGAACAGAAACCAACTAGGGCTGGAAAGCAAGATGTCGGTCGAGGCGGTCTCCCAGTTTTTCCAGGCCTCGGTTCCTCTGAGCAAGCAGAGCATTTTCACTGTCCAGAAGGGTATGAATGAGACAATGAGGTAAAGACGCCCATCCTGCTGTTTTTGTCATTTATTTATTCAATTTATATGCCATCCGTCTCACCGCTGAGTGACCCTGGGCAGCTTAATTAGCTGGGCCAGCAGGAATAAAACCATTTTACAAAACTGAGTTGTTTTTTAACTTGGAATTTTAATCTCTCATCGGGGGGGGGGGGGGGCAGGAAAACACCATTTATTAATTGCTGCTGGGTTACAGGTTGCTCCTGAAACAGTCTGGGGCTCAAAAGTCGGTTTTGAAAGGGTTGAGATGTCACATAATTTAGCAACCTCACCCGGCTTCTGTCGGTTTTTAAAAGCATTAGGCTGAATGTGGCTTGGGGGGTGGTTTCAATGTGTATTCCTTAAAGCATCCTCAAACACCATGTGGCCACTCATCGTGCTAAAAACCTGCAAGAAATGGTCTTGCGCTCCATTGCTAAATGGTGAAAATGCTTCAAGTATCAATTTGGATTTGCTAAAACTGATTTTTTTAGGGAAATGGTTTAGAGTTTTCTGACACAATAAAGTTAATGTGGATTTTTAAAAAAATCATTACGTGCAAGTGCCATACAGGTAGACCTCGGTTACAACCATTTGTTTAGCTACTGACAAGGATGAATTTCTTAGCATCTATTAAAAAGAAGGTGACAAGTAGCTAATTTTAGTTTCTTCAGTCATTCCTCTTTCTTTGTTTTTAAACTTCTGTTTATTTGCTTTGGAAGAAATCTTAAAAATATTTTTTTTTTTGTAAAAAGGAGAATGACTGATGAAAGAGGCACTCTGGGATAACTGATACTCATCTGACAGCAAAGATGAATTTCTAATTGCTTTTGTTTTATGTTGTTTTATTCTTTTAGATACATTTTGGTTGATTGGCTGGTAGAAGTGGCCACCATGAAAGATTTCTCCAGCCTCTGCCTTCACATGACCATTGGCTGCGTGGATCGGTACTTGAAACTGAGACCCGTGCCCCGGGCTCGGCTGCAGCTTTTAGGAATTGCATGCATGGTTATTTGTACCCGGTAAGCCCTGTAGCTCTTGGAGGTGCTAGGGGTGGCTTGGCCTGGTCTTACCAATTCTTGTTTAGGGGGGATTGCAACGGTTTCTGAATGCTATGGTGCAAGAGCCCCTGCATTTTGCTGCATTAGTGGAAAACACAAGGACTCGGGAACAGAACAAAGTAGAACAGAGAAGAGAGTAGAATAGAATATGGAGCAGAATAGAATAGAATAGAATAGAATAGAATAGAATAGAATAGAATAGAATAGAATAGAATACAGAGTACAGTAGAGTAAAATATGGAATAGAGTAGAGTAGAGAAGAGTAGAGTAGAGTAGAGTAGAGTAGAGTAGAGTAGAATATGGAGTGGAATGGAATAGAATAGAATAGAATACGGAGTAGAATAGTCTGTAGAGTAGAGTAGAATACGGAATAGAATAGAATAGAATTCTTTATTGGCCAAGTGTGATTGGACACACAAGGAATTTGTCTCGGTGCATAAGCTCTCTGTATGTAAAAGATATAAGTGATGATCATAGTCATTATAAATATATTTCATCATGTGATTTACATTCATTATGTAATAGAGATGGAGAGATGGAGAGGAGATGTAGTGGTCTCAAGGTTATCCCAAAGGTGCTTTTTCCAAAAAGCGATGGAGAATTTAGAATAGAATAAGCGGGAAGGGACCTTGGAGGTCTTATAGTCCAGCCCTTTGCTCAAGCAGGAGAACCTGTCCTATACCATTTTAGATAAGTGACTGTCTGGACTCTTCTTAAAAACATCCAGTGATTGAGCGCTCACAATTTCTGGAGGCGTTTCCGTGTTTTCACTTCTCATCTAAGAAGCTTCTTCAGAACTGTTTTGAAGAAGCTCCTTGGATGAGAAGCAAAACATTTTCAAAGAAAAAGCCAAGAAAATCCAGTTGCCTTTTGGAGCAAGCACCTTTGGGACAAGATGGTATATGTGAAAGACCTTGGGGGACTGGAGAAAGATGCTGCCAAGAGAATAGTTAGATAAGAGACAACCTAACCCACAATTGTATGACGGCTGAGGTAAGAACTCAGAAGACACCCTCCCTAGTTTCTTGGGCTCCAAAGGAGATGGGAGGATTGTACTTTAAGACTTGCAAGGTCCTATCCATGTTAGGGACTCAGTGGCCTAGATGCTGAGCTTGTCGATCAGAAAGGTCTGCAGTTCGGCGGTTCGAATCCCTAGCATGGCGTAACGGAGTGAGCTCCCGTTACTTGTCCCAGCTTCTGCCAGCCTGCTAGAAGTTTGAAAGCACATTAAAAAAGCAAATAGAAAATTAGGGACCACTTTGGTGGGAAGGTAACAGCGTTCTGTGCACCTTTGGTGTTTAACCATGCCAGCCACCTGACCACGGAGACGTCTTCGGACAGTGTTGGCTCTTTGGCTTTGTAACGGAGATGAGCACCGCCCCCTAAAGCCGGAAACGACTAGCACGGATGTGCGAGGGGAACCTTTTCCTTTATCCATGTTAGTTTTGCAATAAAGCAGAATAAACTCATCTGCTTGTGATTCATATCTGATTTAGCCTGCGAGGCTGACAGTAGGTATCCAAAAGATAATTGCTGTGTTTTGCTGCAAATTCAGGCACCCTTCGAGGCCCTGTCAGATACTGCTTGAGCACATACCCTGGAGTTAGTTCTGCTGAGATTTGTTTGTTTCTTTTAATTCCTCTCAGCTTCTGCCCTTTAAAAAAAATCACACGAAGCCTTGGTGATTTAGCTGCTTCTGGAAGGGGGAATATTAGTAAGAAACGGGGCCTCCGCTGTTTCTCCCGTGGTTTGGCCTTTTCATGCAATTCTCTCTTGCGTTGCAGCTTCGTGAGCAAAGAGATTCTGACGATTCGCGAAGCGGTTTGGTTAACAGACAACACGTACAAGTACGAAGACCTCGTGAGGATGATGGGGGAAGTCATCTCTGCCCTGGAAGGCAGGATAAAGGTAAACTTGTATGGAGAGGATGGACTTGGCCTTAAGCATTGGGATTCTAAGTCGAGGGCTACCTGTTCAATTGTTCCTGATAGCAATGTTAGAAGTGATGTGCTTGGAGCACATTTTGGACAATGAATGTGATCACTTTATTGCTGCATGAAAAAATATTGAACAAATCCCGTTCCTTTGAATGTTCCCAATGCTGCTTGATTCTGCTGTGACTTTCTCAGCTAGATTCAAAATTTAAACCTTATGTTTTCCTCCTTCCTTCCATCCTCTATTCCTTCCTTCCTTCTATCCATGTCCTTCTATCCCTCCCTCCCTTCTTTCCTCCCTCCCTCCCTCTATTCATCTCCTTCCTTCTATCTGTGTCCTTCTAACCCTCCCTCCTTTCCTTCCTCCCTTCCTCTATTAATCTGCTTCTATCCCTTCCTTTCTCTATTCATCTCCTTCCTTCTATCCATGTCCTTCTTCTATCCCTCCCTCCCTCCCTTCCTTCCTTCCTTCCTTCCTCCATTCATCTCCTTCCTTCTATCCCTCCCTCCTCTCCTTCCTCCCTTCCTCTATTAATCTGCTTCTATCCCTTCCTTCCTCCATTCATCTCCTTCCTTCTATCCCTCCCCTCCTTCCTTCCTCCCTCCCTTCCTTCCTCTATTCTTCTTCCTTCCTTCTTTCCTTCCTTCCTGTAGTTGTTTGATTTATAAGAAACTATGGAGATTCTCAGTCATCCAGGCCATGGTTTTCCCAAAGGAGCCTTTTTTCCAGAGGCAACTGGACTTTCTGATTTTTTCTTGGAAGACGCTCATCGGATGAGAAGTGAAACATCGGGAAAAAAAACAGAAAGTCCAGTTGCCTCTGGAAAAAAGCTCCTTTGGGACAAATAACCCAGAAGCAGCCACAAACTGGTGTTCATGCGTTTTGACTTTGAAACATATCGCACAACTGTGGGCTAGAAATTTAAGAAGCTGGTAGGGACCGGAAGTCTTAAAAAGAACCAAATATATTTAAACATTTAAAATAAATATAACAGCTAAGCCTCAGAAGACGTCATCTGGAGACTTATCTTGCCCAGGTTAGGAACATATTTGACTTCTTGTTTTCTTTTTCTTTTATATGTTTAAAAAAAAACCCACAGATTCCTACTATTGTTGACTATAAGGAAGTGCTACTGAATGTCGTCTCGCTGGAAAGAAGGACAGCATCCCTATACAGCTTCATCTGTGAACTTTCCCTGCTAAACACCGGGCTTTGCTGCTATTCCCCAGCCCGTTTGTCTGCAGCAGCCTTGTTGTTAGCAAAAGTGTTGCACAGACAAGGTGAGTTCCAATTTGAACAAAGCTGGCAACTGACTCATATCTATGACGGTTGCATTCTCCCGGGGTTATGACATCACCTTTGGAGATCTCCTGACTTTCAATGGGGGAAGCCAGATTCGTTTTGACAACCCCGCAAGCCACTTAGCTTCACCACCTTGACAAGAGGTCGTGAAATGGAGCACAGTTCACTTTAGGGTTGCCTCGCTTAGCGGCAGAAAGGTGGAGCTCAATTGTGGTCACAGGTCGAGGGCTGCTTATCTTCCCGAGCTGAGATAAAAGTTAAGCTTAAGTTGTGCAGAAGATTTTTTTTTTAAAAAAAATTAGCAATATTGATAGGGTTTCTTTTTTTCATTTGTCTTCTCTCCAGCTCATCCTTGGACTAGCCAGTTGACGGAAAATACAGGATTTTCTCTGGAAGAACTAGTTCCCTGTGTGCTGAGTCTCCACAAGAAATGGTAAGCCTTCGAAATACAAGGAGGAAGAGAAAAAGGAAGAAAATGGGGGCACTAACTTCCAACCCTTCCTAGCACAGTATAAGATACACACTCCAACCACAACTTTTTTTACAGCTTTTACACATTTAATACATAACCAGCCATTTCTATAACACTAAATCTTTCACCAAAATCAGGTTCATATTTTATTTTTTTTGCACAAGCACAAATTCTAGAAGCGATATCCAAAAATAACGTATTTTCCCTCCCTTTCTGTTGACAACTCTAAAAAGACCACAGAAATATTTTATGAGCTGACACCTATTTTCTATGTTCCACTAATCTATTTGCTATTTCTGGCTTTCATATTTTTTGTCTCTAGCCATCGATAAAATAGTTCCCATGTCTTACAATATTCAGTTTGCTCCTCTTTAATTGCAAGTGTTAAATCTTCATTTCTGCACATTCTAGTGTTTTTCTAATCACATTTTCCTCAGTAGGCATCTCTTCGCTTTTCCAATTTTGAGCAAACACAATTCTAGCTCCAGTTAATACACGAATAATCAAATATACCCAAATATAATAGCTGATCTTGATGTGGGTTCCTCCTGTTGGCAGAACCACAAAGGGGAGCGTATTGGGCAGAAAATGATCGCCCCATTACTTGGGAAGCTGTAGTCAAACTTAGCTAGAGATTCCAGGCCAGAGAAAATTAAGGTATTCTGATACTCGTGACTGTTTTGGAGATTCATGGAGATGATTCCCTGATTATTATTTTTTTCTTCCTAGCTTCCATGAAGATGCTCCCAAAGATTATAGGCAGGTTTCCCTGATTGCTGTGAAGCAACGGTTTGAGGATAAGCGCTACGAAGAAATTGGAAAAGAAGAGGTAGGCTAAATAAAGAATCAAGTAAGGATTTGTTTTTTTCCACTGTTTTAAACATTTCTTTAAAGATTGTCATCTTAATAATATATGTGATGACCCGAAGGGGCGTGGCGCAAAGGCAACACAGTCAGATCATCAGTAGGAGTCCCTTTATAAACTCCCAACTTTGCCCCCAATGTCCTGGTTACCTTCTGGGCTGGAGAAAAACTCCTAGGAACGGCCTTTAGCTGCACAGAATCAAATCGAAAATGTGGTCAACAAAAACTATAAATATAAGTCCAGTCAAGGCAAAAGGAGGCAATTAGTCCGGCAGGGCACAGGTTCACCATCATGGAACTAGACTCTTGGCTACAAGCTTGAGCAATAAATCCGAATTGCAACTAAGTGCGATCCTGGTTCTTCGCATCTGACTAACGGAGCAGTTGAAGAATCAAGTGGGTGGGTTTTTCGGGTTGGTTGGTAGAAGAAACGGCCAAATATCTGGCAGTGAGCAGCTTGGATGCCAGGATGAACGCAGTCTCCCACCTCCGTTGACCTGTTCCTCTAGGTGATGAGCTACAGCCAGCTCTGCTCGCTGCTTGGAGTGAAACAGGAAGACCCGGAGCCTGGATCTTCGTACGTGAACGCGGTGGAGACCTTCCTCACTTCCCCATCCGGAAAACGTTCCAAGAGGCAAGTTCGATACTTGGGTTCCGGTTGAATTGGCAGGGAGAGGGACCCTGCAGGGACAAGGAGGATTATGATCTCCCAACTCCAAATGGGAATGGTTGCTTTGGGCCAAGCTGGTGGTCCTTAGGAGGTCTCCAAGGAGGAGAAAGATTGGACTGTAGGAAAACCACAGTGTCGGGGCTCTGATAATTTCCCCCCATTCAAATCATGAGTCTCTAGCCACATCTCTCAGAGTTAAAAAAATAATAATTTATTAGGAATGAACATGTCGGCGTTTCCTGGGTGCAGCCAACTCTGAGACACTTCATTCATTTCACCCTTGACCGTGGTCTTCCCCCCACCTCCTGGATGTATATTCTCCAATGGGACACATCCATAGCCAAGAGTCATCAATCATGCTCTCCAATCATAATCTTGCAGGCCAACAGCTTCGGCTTCCTAGCAATTATCTGAAGCATTTAAGGAATGCACTACTCTTCCCACTCCCTTTCTTCTGTCAACTCTAAAAGACCAGAAAAATATTTTTTTGAGTTGACACACAGCTTCTGTTGTCCCTAGAGATTCTCAGTCATCCAGGTCAAGGTTGCTCCAAAGGTGCCTCTTGAAAAAGCACCTAAGGGACACGGGTTCTATTGCTTTAAAAAAAATGCGGAATGGCTTTGAAGACAGCAGAAGTCAATGGGTGGAACATTCTTTGACATCTCCCAGCTTTTCGTAGAAGGAAGAAGGGGTAGCATTTGCAAGATTTCTTGACTTTGCAGGCCCCAAAACCAGTCAAACTTTTGATTTCCATCTCTGTGTAATAACGGGATTCTAAGTTCTGCTTCCAAATTTGTTTTTACAAGCATTTTTTGCTGTAATTCAGGATTACTCGCCTTCTCAAGGGAAAACCTAGTCCGTGTGGCCAATGGGGAGAGAGAGACGGTTGGGGAAATGTCTAGGTGACCTCATGGTTTCCCTTTCCCTTAGCATGTTTCCCAAAGCTTACAGTGGCGTAGTGCAGGGATTCCTTCCAGGTCTCTCCGACACCTGGATTTCCGTTTAACATCTGGCTGACTTGGCTGTTTTCCTCTGCACAGTGCAAATGAAATCATCTTCGATTCTATTGCAAGACGAAGCATAAAAGCTCTTTGTATGTGAACAGGCAGCTGTTCGTTCATCCCAATCTCCCTTCTCAGTAATTGTGCTGCTGCTTTTATGATAGGGAAAAGCACAGGCAGTTCTTTGCAGCTCAGGCTGATTAAGATAATTGCAGATAAATTGTATTTTTATAGTGTTTTATTCCCTCTCTCTTTCTCTCCCTCCCCCCCCTCTCTCTGTCTGTCTTTCTATCTATCTATCTATCTATCTATCTATCTCAAGGGTCTTCAAACTTGGCAAGTTTTAAGACTTCTGGACTTCAACTCCCAGAATTCCTGTGCTAATATGACTGGAGGAGGAATTCTGGGAGTTGAAGTCCACAAGTCTTAAAGCTGTCAAGTTTGAAGACCTTGCTATAGCCCCTAGATTGTTAAAGAAAAAAACCCAGTTATATTCCAGGTCACAGGATGGGGTGGACATAAAAATAAATCATGATGGAGCTACAGTCATGCTATGCAAGCCTCAACTCCTTTATACATGCCTTTGCATGATCTGATTGCAATGGCCATCTTGACTGTTCTCATGTGTGCCTAAAAGCACCAGGCCTCAACCACCCTTGGCCTATATCTGGAGGTGTAGAATCTCATCCTTGGCTCAGGACTTCTGACAAAGAGAGTCATTCATGGTGGTGTTCCCTTCACAGGAGAAGAGAAGACAGCATCCAGGAGGACCGGGGTAGCTTTGTCACCACTCCCACGGCTGAATTGTCCACTCAGGAAGAAAGTCTTCTGGATAATTTTCTGGATTGGAGCTTGGATGCTTGTTCAGGATATGAAGGAGATCAAGAAAGTGAAGGCGAGAAGGAGGGAGATGGTAAGGTCCCTGTTTCTCTCTAAGGTTATCTCCATTGTAAAAAAATATATATGCAAGTTTCAGGATGTCTGTTGGTCTTGCTCTTCTGTGTCTGGATTTTAATTGCATTATGCAGCTTGGATACAGTTGTCTCTGGATTAAGAACAATTCCATCTTCAATTCAAATTTCTACTTATGTCAGAACTCGTACTTACAAACGGGCTGCCTATTGCCGGTAGTTCTCGACTCAGCAAGTGTTTGACTGGAGCAGGAAAAGTAGCAGAACCTGGGGGTGGAGTCAAAAGGGGGTTCAGCCTAGAATCTTTACGTAGCCACAAGTGAACTACGTCCAAATCTCCTTGAAGTGCCATTGGCCCTTATCTTAACTCCAGTCAGATGCTAATCGTTCATTGAGAAGATTCCTTTGCAATAGGCATGTAGAGCAATAAATCAGTGTAATTGGACCTTCACGTGGAGACCTGGCCTTCTAGGTCCGATACTGATGGTTGTGGTTCACTGATAGTTGAGTCAGAGGAGTTGGAGGGGGTATCTGGGTTGCCACTGGGGCCTGCAGAAGGCTCTGAGGAGCAGGAGGTCTCAGAGCCAGGTGCAGAGCAGGGCCCACCTACTCATGTTTAGGCGGAGAGGCAGCTGTTTTCAGGGCCTGAGCTGAGTGAGGGGGGACGAATAGCTGGGGCCTGTCCCAGATGTGTGTATGTGTAGAGAAGTGCAGAAAGGAGAGCAATGTAGGCCAGCTACCAGGAAAAGAAGGAGACTTTAAGTCCCTCCCTGGCTGAAATATAGGGAGGTGGGAGGCGCAGTTGTCGGAGACAACCATTTATGTTCCGGAAGAATTCCCTCCGGCGGATTCCTTGTCTGGATTTCCTACTTGGGTTGGTCAGGACTCTTGGTGTTGGGATTGAAGTGTCGCGCCAAGCTTCAAAAGAATCCAAAAGATTTATTAGGAGCAACATGTCAGCATTGACCCATTTGAAGCCAACTCTGACACATGTAATTTACAGTCACTTGTGACTCTGTTCCCCCCTCCCCCCTGGGTGTGTCAAAAAAAAAAATCAGATTCTCCAACGAAGCACACAGGGTGGGTGTCATCAATCGCATTCTCCAGTGAAGAATTTTCGAAGGCAGAAGATCCGGTAACCTAGGCTACAATTTTTGTAAGACAAGCGTGGAATGTACTTCTGGTTTTAATTGCCATACTGCTCCTTCAGTTTTTTTTTTCCCCCACCCCTGCTTATGGCAACTCGAAAACAGGCATAGGAATGCTTTACGAGTTGACATGAAGTGTTCATTGATGCTCTCTGCGGAAAACTCAAGAGACTGCTATGGCTTGCAAATCACCTAAGGATGTGTGCACCTGGAGCTTTGTCCGTGAATGCCGTGTATTCCTGCCTTTCTAAATAAAAAGGGATTTCTCCTCACGAGTAGGCTGTAGAGTGGGGCTCATGAAGGCTGGGTCAGAACACTGACCATCTTATTTTAAGAGTTTCTTCTTCTGTTTTTAAGAGTTTTCTCCTGTTTCCCTGTGGTATAGTTACAGCTCCTCCTGGAATTCTGGATGGAACTCTACCGCCTCAGGACCTGAAGAAGCCTTGCTGTTGCCAAGAATCCAGCGACGATGAGAGCCTTCCCCAAGGAGGATGTCGGTACATCTTCAAGGATTATGACCATCCCAACGAAGAGAGTGGGTTCACCATCACCCAAGCATCTCCTGGGGAAGCCAGCTCAGGCTATGCCTCTGTCAACAGCACCAGTCCTCCTACCGACGGCACATTTCTCAAAGCCAGCTTGGGGCAACCGCTGAGGCTGCTGAAGGATAAAATCGTACAGCTGCCTTCGCGCTCAGAATCTTGTTTACATTCCGCCAATGGCTGGTCGAGCAGGAGACAAGCCAAGCGGAAGAATGTAATGCCATACAGTGAAGAAGAGAAGAACCACTTAGGTTTCTTAAGCCTTTGAAAGCTGGAGGTTGTTGAAGCTTGAACCTTAGAGGCTGTTTCTCGGAACGTCAGAATCCTTCAAAGCAAAGAGCTAAATTGAGAGGTTGTTGTACCAAGTATCTTGGATGTTGTGGGTCATCACTCTCTAGGCTTCCCATGGTAGTTCCTGACTCCCTTAACACAACGGTCAGCTTTTCTTGAGGTTGCTACCATCTCTACATCCCAACACAGTAGCCAAATCAAAGGTGGCGGTGCTAAGACATGCAACGCAGAGGTCCTATTTTACATGGAAGACCGGCTTCTCCTCCAAGACCAAATCATAGTCTTTCCCAGGAGATGTTGGGTTTGCTTGTGGGCCAGATAAGGTTTACAAGTCAACCTTCCACATCGTATAGCTGAGTGGTTCACTCCGATCTAGCAATTCAGAAGCAATCCTCTGTGAATTTATTTCTTTTTCTCTTGCAACTTCTCCATGAAATGAAGGAGGCCAGATTACGCATACACACACACACACACACACACACAAATCCTTGGCCATCCTTTGAAATGTAAACATCTCATTGATGGATCTTGAGAGGGTGTGGAGCAGTGTTCTCTTAGCAGCTTGGAACTGTCTGGTCTTATTTTGGGAAAGGGGGGATACTACCTCATTTAAACTCTTCGTTATCTCAAATTGCTTTTTCTAATGTGACCCCCTTTTTCCAAGTTGGTGAGCTACTCTCTTGAGGGCAAAGAGGTTAGGAAGGATGGTCTGGATCAACATTTCTCAACCTCAGCCATTTTAAAAACGGGTGGACTTCAACTCCCAGAACTCCCCAGCCAGCCTGCTGGAACATTCTGGGAGTTGAAGTCCACCCGTTTTAAAATGTCTGAGGTTGAGAAACACTGCCCTGTAACTGGATTCTGCCATTTGTTGGAGAACATACGGCCATTGTTTACCAATATTTTTTCTATGTACATGATGATGTTTCCTGTCTTTCTATTCAAAATGATCGACGCAATTTGTGGACTAGTGTCATAAAGTTATTTAGCAAATGCATCCTGTCCCCTTTTGTTATCCTCTTTTTTAACCTTCTTTCCCAAATTTTCCTTTGTCATTGTGTTCTTTCTTTCTTTGCTTGCTCCTTAACTTTCTCTGATTTTACATGTTTCTTTCCTCCTAAAAATGCAAGTCCATGGCCACACAACTGTGATGACAACAGTGTTATGCGGAGCAAGGGGGAAGAAGGCTGTGTGATGTTGGTATGTTTGCTTATTCGTGTCAGAAGCATCACAATTAAAACAAGGCATACTATGCAACAGGAAATTTAAAATATATTAAAAAACAAAATTAAAACATGTACAAATTAGTCAAATTTTGCCCAGAAACTAGCAACATTGTGTTCTGTCACGTTGCCGTAAGGTCCTAAAGTATACACTGTTCAGGGCACAAATGGCAGGTAAACTTATGTGTTCGCATGTCATCACAATCGCAAAGAGCACAATCTTTGCGATTGTGAGCCCGTTGATGGAAATGATGCCCGCGTTGATCAATTTAATAGGGTAGAAATTTTGAAAAATAAAAAAATCCATTCTATGGAAGGTCCATTCTATGGAAGAGCCCACAGATTGTCAGATATGTAATGTGGTATTTTAAATGGGTTTGAATGACCTTGAAGAAACTAACCAGTTTCTTTTTGGATTGAATGATCACTGAAAAACAACCATCTTTACATGATCAGGAGACATTGAAATAATGGTTTTTGTTATTTGTTGTCATATTGTACAATCAGAGCCTAGAGAAAAAAATGTATTTTTTTTTCAATGAATTATGCCTCTATAAACCAAGATTTTTAAAAGGCTTATGTTTTTGAATGAATTTGAGGAATATTGGACCTGGTCAATGAGGGTTTTTTTTTTCAAAAAGAAAAGATTAATGTTAATGAAAGTTCATGTTGGCTAGTGATTTTTTTTATATAAAAACTAACTTTGTATACAAATGCCTGAGTCTTTATGAAGCATCACTTTGAAGTGTTTCAATATTTTAACAGGGTGGGTGAATTATAATCACAAAAGTTGTTTTAGCCTTGAAACCTGGAGCCAGAAAGTTCAGGTTAAGCTGGCATGCTTAACCATGCTCTGTGGTTCAATGATTTTGCTCTGTAGAGTGCTCCACTTATGGCCACTTGCATTTATGACGGCCAGAGAATGGGTGCTTTACCTCCTTGTAAAGCCGACATACAACCTTCAGCCTTTGTAAATGGTCTCACACACACACATCCCCGTGATCACCAGATTGCACATTGGGTGCTTGGTAACTGGTAATCGTTATGACTGCTGCATTCTGCAGTCGCGTGACTGATATTGCCACTTTCCAGTAAATCACCACATTGTTCACTTAATGACTGCCCTGACAGAGCTAAAAACCACTTTCAGTTCCACGAGTGCCTCAACCAACAACTGAGGACTTGTTTTTCTGGTTGTAATTGTGATCATAAGTTGAGGGCTACTTGTATAATTTATCACTTACAGCTTTTATGTACACGGAGAGCTTATGAATCAAAGACAAATTCCTTGTGTGTCCAGTCACCTGGCCAATAAAGAATTTTATTGTTCTATAAACCACATAGTTGGGTCCGTGCAAGATTAAACCACAACTAAGCAATTCTGTAATGGCTTGGTTGCAATAGGGTAATATGAATGGATGATGAGTAGGACATATAAAGCAACGTCTAGTATATATTGGCCTCTATATGACTTATTAGAGGGTTAGTGGGGAATATCGTACAATATAACGGACCATGATGGACATACAGCCTCCTGGGGGATTTCCTGAAGTATTTGCAATAACAGTCACAACCAAGGCATTGTATGTCCTTTATGGATTGGCTCCGAGCAAGATGGGTAACATACAAATCTAATAAATGATGCACTCCTTGCTTTGTTTTCTTCAATTTTCTTTCAGTACCACAGTCACCAAGGTGTGTTGTGTACAATACTGTACAAAAAATCAATTACATTGAGCTATGGAGTCTGCAATACAATACCCATGTTGCACTGCCCCATTGGCTCATTGGGATAGTCCAGACCCCGAAGGGGAAGATAGAGCAATATGTTGAAAATACAGAATACGCTGTCTCTTGATGGTTCACGTCACACATTTCAGCCTCCAAAGGAGGAAATATGGCAATACAATGTTTATCCCGAAATGGAAGCTTGTGTTGTGTTATGGCACATGCCGCCCCTGGTGGCTGATGGGTGTAAC
The DNA here is from genome assembly GCF_900518735.1 of Pseudonaja textilis. The sequence goes on along the minus strand of NW_020769332.1, from coordinate 8,280,126 downwards.
TGCACGTTCGGTGGGGAATCTTAAGGCAAACGCCTGTATTGTGGGCAAAATAGGATGAAACAATATGTACGTTCATCGCCTTGAGTTATTTATTTTAAAAAATAATAAGATTGGGATTAAAAATTAAAGTCATGGCAGCTGTACGGTTCAGTGACCGGCCGGGGTTTTAGTGAGGAAAATAGGAAAAATGCATCGTTTGGTACGTTCTGCCCCTGGTGGCTGATGGAGGTACTTCAGGCCCAAAACTCATGGCATGCATAAAGGTCCGTGGAGAAAACGGCCCATCTATCTTGGAGGACCAGCTGCTCTCTATGACCCGATACCTTTTTTTTTTTTTTTTTTGCCTTCTTCCCCCGGGGCAATAAGTAAGTTTTCAAACGGCAGGGGGCGTGGCCAGGAAAGGAAAAGGGCGTGGCCACGCACCGGAAGCCTGGACGCGCTGACGCTACGAAAGCGAAAGTGAAAGCGTCCTTAGGCGACGCCACTATGAGATCCGGCTGGGCGGCTCAGAAGCGGCGGCTGCGGGCCGAACAGGGCGACGTGGCCACCAAGAGGACCTGCGGGCAGGGCGCCGGGTGGGTATCCCCTTGCGCGGTCCTTAGGCCTCTGGATAGGCCGGAGCCTCCGATCTAGTACGCCTGCCCATGGGCCTTGGCGTTGCCAGGGGATAGGGGAAGCTGACTGGGGAATTCTGGGAGTTGAAGTCCACACATTTCCACGTTGCCAGGGGTAATAGCAATAGCACTTACTTATATGCTGCTTCATCCCTATCTAAGCAGTTTACAGTGTCGACCTCTTTCACCCAACAATCTGGGTCCTCATTTTACCCACCTCCACAAGGAGGGAAGGCTTAAGTCAAAACCTTGAATCAGGATTGAATTCCTGGTGGTGGGCAGAGTTGTGCACCATGGAAGGAAGGAAAGAAGGGAAGAAAGGAAGGAGAAAAAGAACAATTGCAATAGCACTTAGACTTATATACCACTTTACAGTGCTTTACAGCCTTTTCTAAGTGGTTTATAGAAAAGTTATAGATTCTTGGGGGCAATATTGTTGCCCACAACAATCTGGGTCCTCATTTTAACCACCTCGGAAGGCTGACTCAATCTTGAGCCTGGTGAGAAAGAAAGTAGAAGAAAGAAAGTTCAGAGTATGTGGGAAATGACAACTGCAGATCTCCAGATCTGATTAATCCCTTACCTTGCATAATCATAATTTATTGAAGGAAGGGCGGTTGTTTGACTCTGCAAAAGATATTAAGCCAAAATGAAGTGAGCTAGAACGTTGTTTTGTAGACAATAGGTACTTTTCTAGGTGTTAAAAGACTTACAAAGATCCTGTTTGGTTTTACCTTTTTATAGAAAGCTCATGAACATGAAGGTCTATGGAGATTGTCATCTGGACCACAGTTGTGCCAAAGGTGCTTTTTTTTCGAGAGGCAACTGGACTTCCTGGTTTTTCTTTGAAGATGTTTTGCTTCTCATCCAAGAAGCTTCTTCAGCTCTGACAGGATGGTGGGGAATGGAAGGATTTATACTCCTTGCAGACACCTGGTCATTTGTATCCTTTTTAGAGGGTCCTTGAGACCACTTGGAGGTTTATCTGTGTCCTTCCATTCCCCACCCTCCAGTCAGAACTGAAGAAGCTTCTTGAATGATAAGCGAAACGTCTTCAAAGAAAAACCAGAATGTCCAGTTGCCTCATGAACATAAAGGTTTCTCCAGAAAGGATGTTTTTGACCATTGTAGACTGTGTATAAATAAGTAGCAAAGGAAATTTGCCAAGGTGGACAATATTTGTAGGTCAAGGTAGGGTTATTTTCTTGGTGTTCTCAAGTTTGCTTGTCTTCTGCAGAGATTTCGGGCCTGATCATGAGAAAGAGAAGTAGCCAGAGTGGCAAATATTCGTAGATCAAGTGTAGGATGAGGGTGAAGGTTCGTTCTCAGAGCTTGTGGGTTGGTTTCCAAACATTTCATTACCAGGCCAGGTAACATCTTGGCCATCGGAGTTTAGGGGAATTTATAAACAGAAGAACACACACTGACACCCCCTAAACTCCGCTGGAGATGTTACCTAGCCAGTAAACAAAACATTCGGAAACACGAGCAACATGATTCCAAATTACAACATTTATACATAGTCATACTTACATTTTCAACTTTCTTATTTAATATCACATCAAATTATTATCCACTCCACTAATCTTTAAATAAATGTCCATTTCATATTTCAATTCATTAATTCAATATCAAAGTCATTTCCTCACATATATTTTCAATTCTTTATCCCTTATTATTTCCATTTTCAGCTTACTACCTATTTTATTTTTCATTGTACGTTGTTATCTTCATTAGCTTTCTCAAGATCGCAAAATAGTAAACAATAAAAAAGAGTAAAAATAAAATAAAATAAATATATTTAGGATCCACATGGTATATCCCCCAATCTACAGTATGTCTTATATTTATTCCAGCAATTTTATTTCTTTTATATGGACTTCTCTTTTCTTCACCCTAATAAAATAAAAGTTTGGTAGGTAAAGACTACTAGGGAATTCACTGAGGTACTCAGCCCGTATATATATTAAATACTCTTTTTGTTTCCCCTGGGCACATTCAACTTTTCGGTCTGCATCAGTTACTTGATGGATTTGACCTTCTTTTTTCCTTGTTGGTGACTTTTTTCCAGGATGGTCAATTTCTGTCCACAATGTGGACAGAAAGTTGAGGAAATGTTTCACTTCTGTCCGGCCTGTGGAGGCCGGCTTCCGGTTCCAGAAGAAGAGCCCATGCAGATCACTCCATCTCCTTCTTTAAAAGGTGTGTAACATTCATTAACACGTGGGTTAGTTGAAGGCTGAGAAAATGGCCTGGAAATCGGCTAAGAGGAAGTCATTCCCCCTTCGGCTTAGAGATGCTCATCGTGACACCATTGCGCAAATCACTTAATGCAAGTAGCCCTCAACTTACAACCACAATTGAGCCCAGAATTTCCATTGCTAAACCGGGCAGTTGTTAAGTGAGTCGTGACCCATTTTACGACCTTTTAGCCCCTTAGAGGTCTCCAAACTTGGCAACTTTAAGACTTTTGGATTTCAACTTCAGCATAGCTGGTTGGAGAGTTAACAGATAACAGATAATCAGAGTTGGAAGGGACCTTGTAGGTCATCTAGTCCAACCCCCCGCCCAAGCAGGAGACCCTACACCATTTCTGACAAATGGCAGTCCAGTATCTTCTTGAAAACCTCCAGTGATGGCACTCCCACAACTTCCAAGGGCAACTTCTGTTCCATTGGTTGATTGTTCTCATTGTCAGAAAGTTTCTCCTTGTTTCCAGGTTGAATCTCTCCTTCTTCAGTTTCCATCCATTGTTCCTTGTCTGGCCTTCGGATACCTTGGAGAATAGCTTGACCCCTTCCTCATCTCTGCGGCAGCCCCTCAAGTATTGGAAGACTGCTCTCCTGTCTCCCCTGGTCCTTCTCTTCCCTAGACTAGCCAGGCCCAGTTCCTGTAACCGTTCTTTGTATGTTTTAGTCTCCAGTCCCCTAATCATCCTGGTTGCTCTTCTCTGTACTTTTTCTAGAGACTCAACATCTTTTTGATAGTTCTGGGAGTTGAAATCCACAAGTCTTAAACTTGCCAAGTTTGGGGACCCCTGCTTTAATAGGTTCCCTTTTAAGGTTGGGGTCTCAGCCCCTCAGAATCACTCATCCCATCTGGCTGCTACTACCATATGTGCAGACAGATGAATGACCCCTTTACTACCCATAGCTGCTCAAGCATGCTGCATTTTTCTGGTTTGGGGTTTAGCGGTGAACATTTTGGCTTCTCCAACAGCGTCTTCTCCTCTCTTGCTCAGAATTAAACCAGGGCATCCAGGTTGAGCTTCCGCTCTTGCCTCAGAAGAAAAAGGTGGAGATAGTTTTTCCGAAAAAGGAAATGTCTTCAACTTTTGTCAAAGCTTCTCCCAAGAGCTCAGTGGCATCCGTTTCTCCAAAGGCAAAAGGTAAGGAATTATGGACATGGTCAGGACTAGAATTAGAATTAGAGTTGAATTCTTTATTGGCCAAGTGTGATTGGGCACACAAATAATTTGTCTTGGTGCAAACGCTCTCAGTGTACATAAAAAGAAAAAAATACATTTGTCAAGAGTCAAGAATCATCAGGTACAACACTTAATGATAGTCATAGGGTACAATAAGCAATCAAATCATACTAGGAAACAGTCAGTATAAATCATAAAGATACAAGCGACAAGTTGCAGTCATACAGTCACAAATGGGAAGGGATGAGTGATAAGGAGTGATGAGAAGATTAACAGTAATAGTAATGCAGACTTTGTAAATAGTTAGACAGTGTTGACAGAATTATTTGTTTAGCAGAGTGATGGCGTTCGGGGAAATTCTGTCCTTGTGTCTAGCTCCGTTCTCCTGTGCAGGGCAACAGAAGGAGACCTAGCCAATCAGCCGGGACTCAGGAGGCGGAGAAGAGATGGGGGCGGGGCCAGTCAGAAGTGGGATTGGCTAGTTCTCTGAACTACTCAAAATTTCCGCTACCGGTTCTCCAGAACTGGTCAGAACCTGCTGGATACCAGCTCTGCCTCGGACCCTGCAACCATCATTAAATCTGAACCAGTTGCCAAGCATCTGAATTTTGTTTATGTGACCAACTGAGTGTGAAAAAAAGGTCGTAAGTTTTCAGTGCTGTTGCAACTTTGAACAGTCACAATATGTTGCTATAAGTTGAGGATACCTGTATTAAAAACATGGTTTGAACTGAGACAGGGATGAGATACTACTAAGTCAGGGGTTCCCAACCTTTTCTATATCCACACTCCTAGAACATGTCTAATATATTCTGTACTCCTTAAAAAAGAAATAATACGCAACCCCATCTCTTCTCTGCCTCCCATTGAGTCCCGGCTGATTGGCTGGGTCTTCTTTTGTTGCCCTGCACAGGAGAACGGAGCTGGAAAGCAGGTTAGTGGGGAGGGAAGGGAAGGGGGATTTTGCAGTATATCCTTCCCCTGCCACACCCACCAAAGAGAGTCATGCCTTTTTCAAGGCCAGTTCTGTCCCAACTATTGTGTTAGTTGTATCGTGGCATTCTGCCAATTGATTATTGATAGTCCTTGAATTACAACAGTTCATTTAGTGGCCATTCGAAGTTACAACGGCATTTTAAAAAGGGACTTATGACCATTTTTCATACTTACCACCCTTGCAGCACTCCCCATTGTCACATGATTTATAATTTGGATGCTTGACAACTGACTCACATTTATGACGGTTGCAGTGGCCTTGGGTCATGGGAATCTCCTTTTGCGACCTGGCAAGCAAAGTCAGTGGGGAAAGTAGATTCACTTAACAGCCGTGTTACCAAATGAACAAGTGCAGTGATTCACTTAACGGCTGCGCCAAGGGAAGTCATAAAAATGGGGGGAAACTCACTTAGCCAGCGTCTCACTTAGCCATATAAATGTTGGGCTCCACTGTGGTCATAACTCGAGTGGTGCAGTGGCTTAGAGATGGAACTCTCGCCTCACTATCAGGAGGCCATGAGTTCAGTCCTGGGTACCGGCAGTTATTTCTCTCTCTGGGCACAGTGAGTAATTTATCTGTTGCGAACTCTGTATTGGCAACAGGAAGGGCATCCGGCCAGTAAACACTCAGCTCCATTCCATTGCCCAGACGCTGCCTCTGGTAAGGGATTACGGGGTCGTTAAAAGACAAAACAGCGGTCATAATTTCGAGGGCTACCTGTCCTCCTCCCTTTTATCCGCTTGGAGAACACGACGGGTGGCGAAACCCTGGATCCCCTCAAGAACTTCCGGTTGGCTTTTGTGGAGTAGAAGCGTGTCTCTCTCTCGATGCCCAGTCAAAATCAGCATCTCTCCTTACGAAGGAAAGGCGGCTTTCCGCTCGCCGAAGAAGGAAAGGTGTCCTTGCGTGGAGCCTCTCCCGGAGGGTGAAATCTTGACAGACCTGAACGATAAAAAGTGGAGGATTTCGAAGCTTCTGAGCCAGTCGGATCGTGGGCTGATCTATGAAGGTATTCAGGGGGGGATCACCTATTTGTGGAGCAGGGTGTGTGGGGCGGGGTAGAAAACTTGCACCTTGGTGTGCTCTGTATTTTTCTGAAGGCGAACCTGCCTTGAAAATGATAGGTTTTCCCTCCCTGAGGTTGGAGTCGTATTGAATCAAAAAAAAAAAAAACACCTTAAAATAAACTGAAGGGGTAGGCTGACATATTGTCAATATTTCCATTTTTTCCTCAAATGGTAAATCTTCGTTAGATCCTGCACATTTAAGGGCCTATAAATGTACCTCTCTTTCATTCCCTACCAATTTGTCATTTTATTTTATTTTTTTCACAGCCAAATTAACGTCGGAACGCTCACCAAAGCACAAATACACCCTCAAACTGGTGAGTTCAAATCTCTCTGGGGTTAGATATAACGTTGGATTTCTCCATGGAGTTTGAAGTGGCTTTTCTAGCTTGCTCAAGATAGGATCGCTTCCCTTTCTGCTTATTACTGTCATCGACCAACGTTTTATGCACATACAAAATTGAAAACAAGACAATTGCTTCCCTCTCTAAGCGGTTTACAGAGTCAGCCTTATTGCCCCCAAACATCTGGGTCCTCATTTTACCAATCTCGGAAGGATGGAAAGATGAGTCAACCTTTTGGGAGTCCAAAGAAATCCTTTTCTTACTTTCCAGTGATCAGCAAACTCATTTGCCTCTAAGATATTTAAGAAGCTATATTGTCTGGTGGTTAAGGCACCCCGCTAGAAAGCGGGAGAGTGTGAGTTCTAGTCCTGCCTTAGGCATGAAAGCCCATTGGGTAATTTTAGGCCAATCACAAGGAGACTGGGAGTTCTAGTCCTGATTTAGATATAAAAAGCCACCTGGGTAATTTTAGGCCAATCATGAGGAGACTGGGAGTTCTAGTTCTGCTTTAACACATGAAAACTAGCTGGGTAATTTTAGGCCAATCACAAGGAGACTGGGAGTTCTAGTCCTGTCTTAGGCATGAAAACTAGCTGGTAATTTTTGGCCAATCACAAGAAGACTGGGAGTTCTAATCCTGTTTTAACTAGCTGGGTAATTTTAGTCCAATCACGAGGAGGCTGGGAGTTCTAGTCCTGTCTTAGGCATGAAAGCTAGCTGGGTGACACTGGCCCAGTCCTTCTCTCTTATCCCAACCCACCTCACAGGGTTGTTGTGGGGAAAATAGAAAGAGGAAGGTATGTTGAGTCCTCCTCTTTGAGTTATTTGTAAAAATAATCATAAAGGCGGGATATAGATCTAGATATCCCAACTTTGTCATAGGTATATACGTATGTCTGTCTGTCTTTGTCCAAGAACTTCAGCGCTACCTGTTCCCTTTCTTTTCTCAGGATGCTAAAGAGGGAAAGCTGTTTAACGAACAGAACTTTCTACAGAGAGCTGCTAAGAAAGTCGCAGGTAAAAACGAACGTTGGAGGGTGTTTATAAGTGGGTCGTAGGGACATGAACACAGGACACCGTCCTCAAACGTCTCCTGGTCCGCTGTGAAATCTCGGGTCTCTTCTTGTTCTGCTTCCAGAGTGGGGCAGTTTGAGGGGGTCTGTCAGCCCAAGCTGCGCTACATCTGTCTTTGGTTGCACTGTCCTGTTTGATCTCTCCCTGCAGTGGAGAAGTGGAAGAAGCAATACTTAATGCCGTTCCTGGGGGTACCTGAATGTGTTGGTTTTGGCGTCCATGAGAACAGCTACAGGTGAGTCCCAGTGATGAAGAGAGTTTGAGTTTGATTTTTGCAGCCGCTACACTATTCCCACCTGCCTTTCTATTGGCAACTTTAAAAGGCCAGAGAAATATTTTATGAGTTGACACCAAATTTTAATCACATGACCACGGGAATGCGGTAACAGTTGTTAAGTGTGAAAAACGGTCATAAGTCACTTTCACCAGCGTTGTTGCAACTTCGGTCACTAAACGAACTGTTGTAAGTCAAGGACTACCTGTACTTCTGAGCAGTTTCCTGTATGGGTCTTCACCTATAGACTGAAATCTCACCCAACTAAAGCAACTATCTGCAGCACAAAACCTTCTCTGAAAATCGCTAGGGAGCAGCCTCCTTGACTCTTTCTCCCACCAAAACTATTTAAGCTCCGCCACTTCTTTGACCTTGGGAAGGCAGCCCCTCCCACCTGGGAATCCAGACTGCATTCCACCCCGCTAGCCTGCCTAGTGTAGTTAAAAACCTGGTGGTTTTTTAACTAGCAGATGATCAAGAGTAGATTCACATGCAACTTCAATCTCCTTTGATTGGCAGGTTCCTGGTCTTTCCCGAATTGGGTCGATCTCTTCAGTCAGTCCTGGACGACAACAAAAACCAGATGACGGAGAAAGCTGTATTGCAGTTTGCAGTCAGGCTGGTATGGGGTGCGAGGAAGGCCTAGGGTGGGGAAGGAATTTCTCTGATGGGCAGAAAGGATGGCCTTAAAGGACAGGAAGAGCTTTTTACTAAGGCAACAATCAGATAAAAGAAACCTGAGTCCAGGGCAGACCAGTAACCTGAGAAAGCATCTCAAACAGGATCCTGCCTAGTTCCAATCAGTATAAAGCGATGTGGAGGCGAATGGAGGTTTTCAAGATATTGTTAAAAAAAAAACTGACTCTGCTGTCCCAAAGGTGTTTTTTCAAGAGGCAGTTGGATTAGCAACAGTCCTGAAAAACGGGAATTTGCATTGCTGACACATCCGCCTTTCTCTTTGCCTCTAGCTTGACGTTCTGGAATATCTTCATGAAAATGAGTATACTCACGGGGATCTGGCTGCTGAAAACATATATGTGAATCCGGCTGATCTCACTGTGGTAAGGAAAAGAGTAAGAGTCTCTAGGACAACTGGCCACGGCCAACTGGACACTGGACCAACGTTACGTAATATCAAAGAAATGGTGAAATAGAGTAATGAAAGAAAGGATGTAAAAGGAGGAACAAAATAGCAATAGCTCTTAGATTTATATACCGCTTCACAGTGCTTTTACAGTCCTCTCTAAGCGGTTTACAGAGTCAGCCTCTTGCCCCCAACAATCCAGGTCCTCATTTTACCCACCTCAGAAGGAGGGAAGGCTGAGTCAACTTTGAATCGGTCAGAATCGAACTTCTGGCAGTGGGCAGAGTCAGCATTCTAACCACTGTGCACTATGGATGGAAGGAGGGAGGGAGGGAGAAAAGGAAGAGCAATCGCAATAGCACTTAGACTTATATACCGCTTTATAGCGCTTTTGCAGCCCTCTCTAAGCGGTTTACAGAGTCAGCCTCTTGCCCCCAACAATCTGGGTCCTCATTTGATCCACCCCGGAAGGTGGGAAGGCTGAGTCAACCTTGAGCTGGTCAAGATCGAACTGCCAAATTGCAGGTAGCCGGCAGTCAGCAGAAGTAGCCCTGCAGTACTGCACTCTAACCACTGCGCCACTGGGGCTCATAAATGAAGTGTGCATGACAAAATGAAAGTAATTTTTAAATTATTCTAAATAATCAGAGTTGTGGGAGTTTTCTGGTGGGGAATTGGTTGGGGGGGAATTGCCCCCGGTAAGCTGGCCACGGCTAGTTGGCTGTGGTCAATTGGCCCCCGTTCCAAGGAGCAGAGGGCAGGAGAGCAAACCGGGGCGTTCTAGTCAGGCTGTTACAGATCATAAAATGGGACAAAACTCGTTTAACAGATGTCTCACTCAGCAACAGGAATTTGGGGCTCGATAAGTTGTTCGCTGTAGCTTTATTTTGAGGCTCTTCGGCTCTTCTTCCTTCTTACCCTCCAGGTTACTTTAGCAGATTTCAGCTTCGCCTTCCGATACAGCCCTGGAGGGAAACACGTGCCGCAGAGGGAATGCAGTCGGACTCCTCACGAAGGCACCTTGGAGTTCATCAGCCTGGACAGCCACAGGGGAGCTGGTGAGACCCTGTTGCAAATGCAGGTCTAGATTTGCCCCTATCGCCTTTCTTGGTTTGGGGGGGTTGCTCTTCTGAGCCAGCTCCCCAAAACACGACAAGCCCTCTTGACGTGAACTCCAAAAGATTCCCATCGGCATTCCAGAAAGACCAAACTCCCCAACGCCAAGACTCTGAGGTCCCTTTTTATTAGAGTTGACATACTGGCATATCATCTGGGAAAACCCGAATCGGAGAGATCTGGATTTTCCTCCAGTATTTTTTTTTTAAAAAAATCACAAAATCCATCCCCTCCACCCGTTAGTCCGTCCCCTGGTCCAATCACCATCCGTCCCAACTGGAGACATCCCATAACCGCTCCTCATCCAGGTGCAGGGAAGGCACGACTTTGACTGCAAGGAAGAATGCTCTCGTGTCTTAACTACCTACACTCTACAACAAGGATCTTCAAACTTGGCAAGTTGAAGACTTGGGAACTTCCAACTCCCAGAATTCCCGAGCTAACGTGACTGGAGACGGGATTCTGGGAGTTGAAGTCCACACCTTTTAAAGCTGTCCAGTTTGAAGACCCCGGCTCTACAAACTCCCACCTCCCAATTTCCCAGGCACAGGAATGTGGCGGCATGGAAGCTTCTGGTGCTAATATGGCTTCCAAAGCCGACAGTTCCTTTATTAGGAATGACGGAAGCCAAGTAGACGTAACTGGGGAAAGACGACCCTTCAAATAACCTGGGCAGGGGTGCACAACCTTTGGGCTACGGCCCACTACTGAGCGTGGTCTAGTCACAACCGGGCTGTGTTAGTGCCGGGCTGACTTCTACTCCACAAAATTATGTTGACATCAAGGGTTGTCCTCAGCTGATCTCTGAACATGGCGTAGAGCCCTCCTCTAAAACATGGGGAAGCTTGCGTTCGCTGCTTGATAACCAAGACAGATCAACTTTGGAAATTTATCTGTTTATTTATTCCCACCCTTTTATTATTTTTACAAAGAACTCAAGGCAGCGAACACATCTAGCCTATCTTCCTCCTCCTGTTTTCCTTACAGTAACAACTACCTTATTAGTTCAATTGGGGTGAGAGAGTGTGTGGCTGGCTGAAAGTCATCCAGCCAGCTTTCCTGGCCAAAGCAGGACTAGAATTCACAGTCTCTTGGTGATTGACCGAATTACCCAGCCAGCTTTCATGGCTAAGGGCTGGGTGGTGGGGACTGGAACTCACAGTCTCCAGGTCACGGACCCAAAGTCTCTTAGCTAGTTGTCATGGGTAAGGCAGGACTACAACTCCCAAGCTCCTGGTCATTGGCCCAAAGTCACCCAGGCAGCTTTTATGCCTGCTTTTTAAAGTCTGCTTCCAATATTTCGTATGGGGATCTGCTTGTTCTTTACAGCTCCGTCCCGTCGAAGTGACCTTGAATCCTTGGGTTACTGCCTGGTAAAGTGGCTGTGGGGTGCCCTTCCCTGGTCTGCAGACCTGACAGATCCCTGCGTGGTCACAGACGAAAAAGAGAGGTGTGTGCACACTTGCAACCGTTGGCAACTGCCTGCTGTTAGGAAAAAGGCAAGGGATATTTCAGCTACCACCAGCCAAGGTTGCGGTACCTACTGAGTGTTGTTAATAGGATCCTGTTTGGGTTTTTTTTCATCTTAGTCACACATCCTTATTTTTCATCCTGGAGAGACAAAAAATTCCAATAGAAGAGAATGTCTGTAGACCAAGAGTTGAACTGTAAAGTCTTTGGTGCTCTGAGAGTTGGTTATTTCCTTGCAGACGTTTCATTACCCAACTAGGTAACATCATCAGTGATAGAAGGGAGTGGGGTTTGCAAAGAGGAGGAAGGAGAGAAGGAGGTGGAGGAGACCTATGGGGTCCTTGGTGTTCTCTGAGCTCGGTGCGTTTTTTTGGAGATGTCTCATTACCCAGCTAGGTAATGTCATCAGTGCTAGAAGGAATGGGCTTTGCTCTTCATTTACATTCAGTAATTCGCCCTGTCAGTGTCAGTAGGGCTGTTGCTTACTCCTTGGTTACTCCTTGGTTTGTTGTTTCCTGCTTGATTGTCTGGTTCCAATAGAATAGAGCAGTAGTGGCTAACCTTTTGGGGCTCCTATGCCAAAAATTGTGTTCATGCTTCGCGTGCCAGCACCCAGAAGGCAATGCACAGCCCTCCCATGCCCCCTGTGCACGTGCGTGTAATCGCCCCCACGCCACCTCCTTCCCTGCACCGTGCCTCCCAGCTGATTTTTGGCCCGTTTGAGGCCTTTTTGGGCCTCCCAGAGGCTTGAGGAAAGCTGCAGCCTTTGTAGGCCGGAAATACAGGAAGTTGACGAAATGGTCCTATTTTTCGGCATGCAAAGCTTTTCCTCAAACCTCTGGGAGGCCAAAAAAGGCCTCAAACAGGCTGAAAAAACAGCTGTGAGGTGCGCATGCGCAGTGAGGTAAGTTTGCCTGTGGCTCAAGTGCCGGCACAAATGGTTCTGCATGCCACCTGTGGCACACATGCCAAAGGTTCGCCATCACGGGACTAGAACATCTGTAGCTCAGGGCTGAACCGTAATGTCCTTGATACTCCCTGGAATTAGTTTGTTTGCTTGCAGATATTTTATTATCCAACAACACAAATGCTAGAAAGGAGTGCTAGTTTGCTGTCTGTTTATACACAAATACTAAACCAGAAGCAGCAGCCTAACCAAGGAGCTATCAAAGCGAAAACAACAATTCCCCAAACACCTAGCGGGCAAGCTACCATATACAGGGAGTCCTTGACTTACAACCACAATGGAGCCCAAAATTTTATGTTTGCTAGGTGAGCCATTTGTTAAGCGAATTTTGCCTTATTTTACGACCGTTCTTGCCCCAATGGTTAAATGAATCACTGCAGTGGATTAAGTTAGTAACTCAATTGTTATACAAATAATATCCCAATTGCAACCGTAATGGGGCTGTCCCATCACGGTCAAAATTCATGGCAGTCATAAAACAGGTTGGTTGCATGACAACCTGATTTTTTAGCACTTCTTTTTGCCATACTGGTTAAGCGAATCGGTATTGTTAAAGCAAACGCCATGGTCCTTCATTTAACCAGTGGTCCTCTAGAGGCACTGTCAGGGTTCCGGCGATTGCCCTAGTTAAATCATGAGCCTCGAGCCAAGCTTCAAAAGAATTCAAAAGATTTATTAGGAGCAACATGTTCTGGCCATATGAAGCTAACTCTGAGACATATCACCTATGATCCTGTTTCCCCCCACCCCCCTGGGTATGTCATAAATCAGATTCTCCAATGAAACACCTTCACGGCTGAGTGTCATCAATCACACTTTCCAATAAAGGATTTTCGCAGGCAGAAGATCCAGTAGCCTAGGCTACAATCTCCACAAGATAAGCGTGGAATGTGCTTCTGGCCTTCATCTGCTGCACTGCTCTTCAGGCCTTCCCCACCCCACTCCCTCCTTCTTATGGCAACTCGGAAACAGGTTTAGGAATGATTTACGAGTTGACAGGCACAGTTTTGCCAGCCTTCAGGTGTAAATACTGTTTTGGGGCAGAACCCTGATAAAGGACAGTCGTAGGGCCCCAGGATGCTGGCGAACAGCCATCAACTCAAGTCAATGTGTATTGTCAATGCACAAGTCTCATCTCAGCTGTACATCTCGGCCTGTTTAAGAGATTCATGTTGATTGTTATTTCTGTTGTAGGTACAAAGTGGATATTATCAAAAATCCAAGACTGTCCTCTGGCTGGGGAGCCTTACCAGGTAAAGGCGAATTGACGTGTTCTCATTTTAGTGTTCTCATTTTCACTTTAGGGTTTACTTTTTAGAGGGTTACTTGGTGGTGCAGTGGTTAAAATGGCAGTAATGCAAGCTACTTCAGCTGTCTGCCTGGCAGTTTGGCAGTTTGATTCTCACCTGCTCAAGGTTGACTCAGCCTTCCATCCTTCCAAAATCGGTAAAATGAGGACCCCGATTGTTGGGGGAATAATAGGCTGACTGTAAACCGTTTAGAGAGGACTGGAAAGCACTGTGAAACAATATATGTCTTAAATGCTTTGACCACTTCGTAGTTGTTCTCACAACAGCTCTCTCCATGTTACAGGTAGTCCTCAACTTATGTCCACAATTGAGCGCACAGTTTCTGTTGCTAAGTTGTTAAAGTGAGTTTTTCCCCTCTTTATGACCTATCTCGCCACCGTTGTTAAGTGAATCACTACAATTGTTAAGTTACAATACAGTTGCTAAGCAAAATTGGCTTCCCCATTGACTTCATTTGTCAGAAGGTTGCAACATGGGATCACATGATCCATGGGACACTGCAACCGTCATAAGTACATGCCAGTTGCCAAGTGTCTGGCTCTTGATCATGTGACCATGGAAAAGCTGCGACTGGTGTAAGCGTGAAAAATGATCATCAGTCGCTTTTTTTCAGTGCCGTCGTAACTTTGAATGGTCACTAAGCAAACTGTTGTAAGTCGAGGACTACCTATATTCTCAGTGAGAAATAACCAGCTACGACCCTGCACAGCCAGTTGTGACAGGGCAGCTGGCTGGGGAATTCTGGGAGCTGAAGTCCGCCCATCTTAAACGCTGCCCCCGTTGAGAAACGCTGCAGGATTTGCAGTTAGGAGTTCTGGCATCCCAGGTTATATCCCCACTGTTGCAGCAGGCAAGTTGCGTCCTTGTGCTGCACTTTCTGTGACTTGCAATTTGCTTTTTTGTCTTATTTACATATCTGGGAGACATCCTGATAAATGGTTCTCATTTCCTATTGTCTAGAACAGCAGGCCCTGAATATTCTATAAATATTCAGTGTGATGTTGTCAGGTACAAACTTTGTTTTAATGAGCCCATGGCCCATCCACCAAGAATAAGTTAATTTGCTTTGATTTCTATTCCTTTTGAATTTACATGAATGTGGACAGTCCTGGGTTCAAGACCACTGTAGAAATCTATCAACCAAGCCGAACAATTGTACTATAATTCTCCATTTTACTTTTATTGCTGTGCTTTGCCAGTCTTCTGAGTGAATATTATGTAGAAAGGCAGGTTAAAAATGTTGTGAGATTGACTCTTGGGATTTCTTACACACTCAAAGCCTCTGTTGCTTAGTCTTCAGGAAGACCATTGCCAAGCTGGGTCAGAAAAATCAATAGTTTTTAATCTAGTGTTTTCCAACTTGGCAACTTGCTGGCTGGGGAATTCTGGGAGTTGAAGTCCACTCATCTGAAAGTTGCCATGTTGAAAAAACATTGATGTAAGCCATAAGTTGCGACAACACAAATACTGCAATTGTTACTTAGAGAGGCCAGCTTTTTTCATCGTCGTCCATGGAGGTCTGTTTGATTAACTGATTGATTGATTTTTAAAGAATCCATACAGAAATACCTGCAACAAGTAATGACTTTGGAATATGAAGAAAAACCAAACTACGAAGAACTGCGAATGTTATTTACGAGGCCTCTTCAGCTGATGAGAGCATCGGCCTATGACTCAGTGGACCTCAGAGTAGCACCCTAGGTGAGCTGTGATTTCATTTCCAGTCCCATCAAAAGAACATCACAAGCCCTGCTGGGTGGCAAATTCTTTCCTGTTGAGAGTATTACTTAAAAAGAAAACAAAAACCAAAGGAGAACACTTGTTTAAACTGGCCACTTCTGAGCTTGACATAGCTGGAGATATCTGGAACAGGTAGGCAAATGTTGGGATGGTGTAGTAGATGGATGGATGGGTGGGCAGGTGGATGGATGGATGGATGGATGGATGGATGGATGGATGGATGGATAAGATGTGAGAGAGATGTAGGTGTGTGGATGGATGGATAAGATGATAGATATGGATAGACAGACAGACAGAAGATCGATGTAGGTCAGTAGATGGATGGATGATATAGACAGACGACAGACAGTTATGGATGGACAAATGGATAGATGAATAAAGATAGATACAGAGACAGA
>NW_020769332.1:8243269-8264234 GCF_900518735.1 Pseudonaja textilis | reverse complement strand
ATGGATGGACAAATGGATAGATGAATAAAGATAGATACAGAGACAGATAAAAGATGGATGTAGGTAGGTAGGTGGATGGGTAGATAGATGGACGATATAGATAAATAGATAGATAGACAGAAAGACAGATAGATATGGATGGACAAATGGATAGATGAATAAAGATAGATACGGACAGACAGACAGACAAAAGATGGATGTAGGTAGATAGGTGGATGGGTAGATGGATGGATGGATGATAGAGATATGGATGGATGGACAAATGGATAGATGGATAAGATGATAGATATAGACAGATAGAAGATGGATGTAGGTAGGTTAGTAGGTGGGTGGGTAGATGAAAGATAGATAGATAGATAGATAGATAGATAGATAGATAGATAGATAGATAGATAGATAGATAGATAGATATGGATGGACGGATGGACAGAAGAGAGACAGACAGGCTGTCAAGGCATTATATAGCTTCACCCAGCGGCTTGCTGGCAGAATTAAAGCAGCCAGTTTTCATACAAGATTCCTTCAACATGTGAGGAGTGTAATGTGTAGTTCAACCTTTAGTGAGAGTAAAGAAGAATGTCAATTCAAGAAGAGAAGAATGATAAACCTTGTGCTCATCTCACTTACCATTCATCATTCACACACACACACACACACACACACACCTCTTTGCCCTTGTGTTGTGAGCAGTGACATTGAAAGCGGTTAAAATCACCAAGCACAGATTTTGAGGTCGGAAACAGCTTATCCTGGGACCTTGTCCTACCTGGGTAACCACATTTTGCCTTTTGCTGTGATGCATTTCTGCATCAATATGGCTCCTGGTTAGTTCAGACATATTTAGCAATTACAGCTTCGTATTAAGCAGTGCTGATTTATCCTTTCACTAGATGTTTGTTTTCAGTAGCAGAGAGAAAATTGTCATTATTTAGCAGCTTCTCCCTTTACTCTGACAAACTTGTTTTTGGGTGTGTATGTGTGTGTGTGTCCCCTTCTTTAAAGCTTTCAGAAAAAAACTGAATAAGAAGAGAAATGAAGAACAAGAATGAGCTTTACGGGTCTTGAAAAATGCACTTAAGAGTCGAACTCACTGGAATGTCTTCACATTGGAACAGTTGGCAACGTGGTTTGTGTGTGTGTTTGCTTTTTATTTTCAATTTTTAATAGAGAGGGAAAGTGGTTTTCTTGGAAATGCTGTTAGGGTTTTGCTGTGACCTATAGCAAGCTAAAGATTTATCCAGGGACATAATTTAATTTAATGCATTCTGCCAAGTCTTCCTTTGATAAATGATTACTTACACATTTAATTTATAAAGAGTTGTTGTCCAAATGTTCAACTCAAACCCTGAACCTTTAAAAAAAGGGAGGGAAGGGGAGAAGGATTGTAAATATGTTAATTTTGTTTTTAATCTTGCTTTTAGTGTCTTGAAAAGTTCATCTTATTCTATTGCATAAATATTTTATTCTATTATTTTATCTCTAGTTTAAAGGGTGCTTTGTCAGGCAGAAGGACTGAGAAAAAGGTTTTAATCTTTTTAACGTGTGCTTTGTTGATTTTGTAGTAAAAAGTTGTACGGTGAGGTCCAAGTTTGTTTTGTGTGATCTTTGCATGGCAGAAAAATCCAGCAACATAGGGAACATTTGAGATCAGCTCCTCATCTTTGTGGGAGATCGCTACATTTTCCCCTGCTTTGGTCCATAATTATTATAAATTAATTTGTTAGAATATATTCTTGTTTATTATAACAGAACTGGTGCTGAGAAACTGATCTAAATGTCAGATGAAGTTAAAAATAAGACACCATTAACATAAACCCACATTTTGGATTAGGTAGATATCTATGTATTAATCTGTAAACTTCCAATTGGTGTTGAAATATGGGCCCAGCTGATGGGGAAAATGGAGAAATTACAGTTCCGGAGTGCCATACTTTTAAGAAATCTTGCACCTCTAGCCAAGGCACCATCTTTGTTAATAACTGTACGTTCAATAGTAGTAACTGTGAGAGGGATCTTGGAGTCCTACTAGAGAATCACTTAAATATGAGCTAGCAGTGTGCTGCAGCTGCCAAAAAAAGCCAACAAGAGTTCTAGACTGCATAAATAGAGGGATAGAATCCAGATCATGTGAAATCAATAACTTTATAAGGCCTTGGTCAGGCCACACTTGGAATTCTGCATCCAGTTTTGGTCGCCACGATGTAAAAAAAAGATGTTGAGACTCTAGAAAGAGTGCAGAGAAGAGCAACAAAGGTGATTAGAGGACTGGAAGCTAAAACATAGGAAGAATGGTTGCTGGACTTGGGTAAGTCTAGTTTAATGAAGAGAAGGGCTAAGGTTGACATGATAGCAATCTTCCAATATCTCAGGGCTTGCCGCAAAGAAGAAGGAGATTCTCCAAAGCACCTGTAGGCAAGACAGGAAGCAACAGATGAAAACTACTCAAGGAGAGAAGCAACCTAAAACTAAGAAGAAATTTCTTGACAGTGAGGATAATAAACTAGTGAGACAGCTCGCCACCAAAAGTCACGGGTGCTTCATCACTGGAGGCTTTTAAGAAGAGACTGGAACAGCCCCTTGACCGGAATGGTATAGGATCTCCTACTTGAGCAGGGGGTTGGACTAGAAGACCTCTAAGGTCCCTTCCAACTCTGTGATTCTATTCTGTTCTTGGTCTCTTTTCTTTATTTATCATGTATTTTTCTGTATCTAACCAAGTGACAGCCGTGCCTGCTGCACGAGACTTGCAGGATGAATAAGAAACGGCGTACCGAAGAACAGAGTTGGAAGAGGCCTTGGCTGTCCAATCTCTTCTTAAAACCCTTCATTGAGGGATCACCCGCAACTTCTGAAGGCCAGCCATTCCGCCGGCGAATTGTCCTGTCAGGAAATATCTCCTTATTTCTAGGCTGGTCCTCTCTTTGGTTGGTTTCCACCCATTGTTTCTCATGCTGCCTTCAGGTGCTTTGGAGAATAGCTTGACCCTCTCTTCTTTGGGGCAGCTCCTGAGATATCGGAAGACTCGCTCCCTGGTCCTTCTTTCCGTTCAACGAGATCTACCCAATTCCTGCAGCCGTCCTTCGTGTATTTTAACCTTCGGTCCCCCTGGATCGTCTTTGTTCTTAAAAATTCTGAAAAAAAAAAAAAAAAAGCACAAGGAAGCCACCCAGAATTGGTTGGTATCCTTTATCCGTGCTAAATGTGGCTTTGTGTTGCCATCTCATGTCTGTTGCCGTCCTAGCATGAGTTACATTGAATAACAATGTTCTCCGTCAGATGACGAATCTCTCTGGGATTGTAGCCAAAACAAGCTACCGAGAAACGAGAAGAAAATAAACATGCCCAGAGAAGATAGCAAACTGGTTTAATTGAGATGCAAGAACAGGGGCTCGTGAATCTAACAAAGATCAGAAGCGGCTCGTATAATCCTGAATTAACGGTCAGGTGCAAGAAGTCAGGAACCGGGGCAGAGTTCAAAACTACTACAAGTTTGAGGGATCCTTGATGGTCTCTTGAGTTTAGTTGGTTTTTTGGGTTTTTTTTTGCAAATGATTCATTACCCAGCTAGGTAACATTATCATGAGCACCAGTGATATTACCTAGTTTGGGTAACAAAAGATCTGCCCAAAAAGTCAACCAAGCTCAGAGCACACTGAGGAGCCCTCATTTCAACCCTGAGCTCCAAATATTCTCCTGTATGGTACCACATATGGATGTCACTCTTCAGAAAGCAGGGAAGTGGCAAAAATTTGCATGTAGGCAAAGCTAGTTAGCTAGTTGGGTCGTGAAACGTCTGCAGGAAAATAACCAAACTCAAGAGAGCACCAAGGACCCCTCATTTCAACTCTATGCTACAAATATTATCCTTTACCGGTAGTAAAAGTTTACTCCATGCTAACTATACACAAGAATCTGATCTACTAACGGGCAAGGCGAATTGGCGCCCGATAAGAGTCAATGCACTTCAAAGGGAGCTGGACTTAGGTTTCTTAGAGGAGCGTAGGGATTCCAAACAGATGATGCATTTAATCCCACCCTCCAGCTCAGCCTGGTCATCTCCTACATCAACTGAGCTAGCCCATTTTCTATGTGAGCACAAAACCAGAGCTCCAAACTAACCACCAAGACGGTCCACACTATTAAAAAAAATAATAATCAAGATTAACACTAACCAAGCTTAGTCCGGTCCCCAGATCTCTACTGCCTTCATTTGCCGGTCACCAGGTCTTTAGATGACTTGATTGAGGTGGTTGGGAGAACGAGCCTTCAGTGAGAACCAGAAGGTTGTTGTGCCGGAAGAGAGAAAGGCACATCGCAAAGAAGAGCCCACTAACGGGTACACATCCTCAGCTGAAACACTTAGATTGGGAGGTGAAGACCTTGCCACAGCTTGTAGCTATCACGCTTTGGTGTATGTTATGACCACGTGGCTCACATTCTAACAAATCACATTTTTAAAATAAAATAAAAACACAAGGATTCCTGGCATGGAAAGAAAGATTAACCAACTCGTTAGCCGAAAAGTAAACCGGAGGATGCAGAAGAGATGGGGGTTTTTAAATTATTATTTTTATTGTGGCCTGTAGGGAGACACAAATCAGAACACGAACCTGTTCAGGTGACCCAAAGACCAGGCCCATCCAAAGACCAACCAGCAGTTATCTTGATGTCTCCCAAGGAAGCAAGAAGAGTTGGACATTTAAGTGTTCCTCAGCACTGATCTTCCAGCCGTTCCAGATAGGACTCAAAGGAGGAATCAGCCTAGACTCTCTACGTAAACACAAGAGGGCTAGATCTGACCCCACCCCTGAATTCCTTAAAGTCTTGTCCGGTCTTTTCCCAGGCGAAAGCTGTCTGTCTGCAGAGATTCCTGTACTATAGGCAGAGAACAATAAAGTAACTAGTTTCACCTCTACACCTAATGGGTCTCTTTGTTAGCGCCTAACACTGCCCCGCTGATGAAGGGGGCCAAGACCTTGCCTGGTCATGCGCTTCAATGCCCCTACGCGTACAGTCACCGTCGAGATGAATGAATTTACTTAATTGAATTTATACACAGCCCATCTTGCCTGAGTGACTCTGGGCAGCTTACAGACACTGCAATGAAATCCCAATAAACCCAAATCAAACACGCAGGTTAAAAACAAAGAGCTAAGAACAACTTAGAACTTACAGCTGCAAAAAAAAAAAAAAAATCAGTATTAAAATGCAGAAGATTTAAAAGGTTAGCAAGCCACCCCAGGGCTGGGTCACACAGAAACGCCCCCTCCCACCATTCATAGGGGCAAAGCCCTGTCTTCACACTGGAAGCTGGTGTGTGTGCGTGCTCACCTCTTGGGGGTGTGGGGGTGTAAAATATTCTTGCCTTAAGCCAAAAATGAAACGAAGCAGGCTTCAGGCCAGGCCCACCTTCCCGGACGAAGCCGTCATTGGCTTGAAGAAGGTATCATACCGTCTACCTGAATGCATCCATCACCTGTTCCTGGATCTTTGAGGGGGGGGGCTAAGATGCTGCTGCGTTGGGTCGCTTCTTCTTCAGGCCGCCCCGTCACCCCCCGGGCGGGTCTTGAGCTCTCACGGCGCCTTGCAGATTTTCCGCGATGGAGGAAGGGAAATCTGGTCCTCCGGTCCAGATGTGCTTTTAATCCGGCGTCACATCTGCAGCGCGAAGAGGCTCGCTTGCGCCATTAGCAACCGGGAGCCCTCAGCTGGGATGGAGGAGAAGGACCAGCAGGAGGAGGAGGAGGAGGCGACACTGGGTGGGGGGGGTGCGGTGGAGGAGGGGGGAGAAAAGCGCCCCGCTTGGCTCCAAAACAAGGCGTCTCTCCGTGTCCCCCACCCACGCGTGTTCCCTGCGCGTCAGCGGGGAGGGGCTCAGCCGGCACTCGGTGCCCGCCTCCCTCCTCCTCCTCCTCCTCCTCTTCTCTTCCTCCCTCCCCGCCCAGTGCCGGAGAGCCGGGATGGCAACGGAGTCGGCGGCCGCAGGGACAACCGTCGGAGGAGCCGCGGCGGAGAAGCCCGGAGCGCGGCGGGGCTGAGCAAGGTAAAAAAACACCACCCAGCCAGCATCAACCGGCGGGGGCGCCTCGGCTCCTGCCTCGGATTTGGCCGCCTGGCTTTTGTCCAGCCTCCCTCCCCTCTCTCCTTCCCCCCCCCTCCCCTCCTCACCAACCCCAGTGCGTGCGTTTTGTTCTCCGTCTGCGTGTGCAAAAAGCACTCCCCCCCCCTCACACACTTTGCAAAGACCACCCACCCCCCTCTTCCTTGCCCCTCAAAGACCCCGGGGGTCTCCCAGTTGCTCCTTCCGCTTTTCTTGCTCCTTCCCCCTTTCTTCCTCCTTCCCCCTTTCTTCCTCCTTCCCCAGGCCAGGTCGCCTCTCCCTAATTTCCATGCTGCCCTCCCCCCCCCCACGTCTGACTAGCCTGCCCTGCCCTTCCCCCCCACTCCCCTTTTCCTCCTTCTCCCGACCCTCCCCGGTTGCAGGGGTTCCCTAGGGGAGCCCCTTCCCCACCTCTGGCTGGCTGGAGCCCTAATGTTATGTACAGGGGGATGAATCACACACACACACACACACATACACACACACTGCTGAATGACATCATTCTCTCCTTCCTCCCTAGACAGAAAGCTTTCCTCCCCCCCCCCTTCCCAACCAGCCTGCCGGGCATCTTTCGGGTGGGGGGTGGGGTTAGGAGCTGCGTCTGGTTCCTTGGCTTGTCTGGAGAGCAAGACTGGGGGGGGGGGGGGGTGGGGAAAAAAAGTGGGGGGGGGTCTGGGTTTCGTAACACAAAGGCAGCGGCGTGGTGGACGGGCCCCATGGCCAACCCAAAGAGCTCCATCTGCAGGTAAGCCAGTTCCGGTTCCCTCAGGGCTGATAGTTTATTTATTTATATTGTCGAGCATGTATTAAGCTCACAGATGCAGGATGATTAATAAATGAAATGGGTATGAATAAAGGGAACATTAGGACAGGGACGGTCTGCGCTTTTGCTAAGGCGCTTACGATGCACACCCCTTCTCTGCTCTACGCTAGCCGGGAAGGTTGGCAGGCCGATCATCTTAGAGACACGTAGCCCCCTTCAGTGTTGTGTCTTTGATTTGGGGCGGGTTATGGGATGTCTTGTCCTTAAAGGGGTGGCCGTCGGCCGGCAAACTCCTGGGCCAGAGGAGTTTTGTGAGGGAGCCTTGATCTTAAGGCTCTTCTCGAAGAGCGGCATTGCTTTGGAAGGGGCAGAGGAGCTGGCTTGGCACATTGCAGCGAGAGGCCGCGCTGATAGACATCATCCATCATGCTTTCTCTGCGGGTTGTTGTTGTTGTTGTTGTTTTAAAAAAATGTCACCACTAGCCAACGCACAAGGCAAAACCGAATCTTTCCACGCCTCATGCTGGGTCGAGCAGCTGGGTGGCACCCATGCGATGTGGTTTTGAGAAAGATGGGTCCTTGGGTCGGCGTTGTGCAAGCGGTCCGTTGTTTCCACGCAGGAACATTGCTACGGCGAACGGCTCTGCACTGCAACGTGGGGAGCCAGCTGGCGTTGACCTGCTTAGAAAATAGCTTTCTCTGTTGCTAAGAGTTTGAGCCAGCTCTCTCTCCTGGGCTTAGGCACGGAGGAGGCACTGGAATTAAGGTCAAATGAGGGCAGCTGCCAAGAAGGTGGGGGGGTGGAACTGTTGGTGGAATGGCAGGAACTCAGCTGGCTTCCCACAGGTGCCACTGAACAGGATTTGGCTAGTGTGTGTTGGATGGATTGTGTGAACCAAATCCGCTGGGTTAGGAAGCTCTCACATAGTTTTTTTTTTGTTTTTTGTTTAAAGAATGACTTACGGTTGGGCCAACACCCTCCGTCTTTGCTTCACACGTTATTATTTGGGAGAGGTTGTTTTGTTATGAACATGTCGTTTACATGGACATGGTGGCTCAGTGGCTAAGACGCTGAGCTTGTTGATCAGGAAGGTCGGCAGTTCGGCGGTTCAAATCCCTAGCACCGCATCACGGAGTGAGCTCCTGTCACTTGTCTCAGCTTCTTCCAACCTAAAAGCACATTAAAAAGAGGCAAGTAGAAAAATAGGGACCCCTTTGCTGGGAAGGGAACAGCGTTCCTCCATGCGCCTTCTGCATTTAGTCCTGCTGGCCACATGACCCACGGAGATGTCTTCGGACAGCGCTGGCTCTTCTTCAGCTTTGTAACAGAGAGGAGCACCGCCCACTAGAGCCGGAAACAACTAGCACGGATGTGAGAAGGGAACCGTCACCTTTACCTTACATGTAGTCCTCGATGTACGATCACAGTTGATCCCAACATTCCAGTGGCTAAGTGAGACATTTGCTAGCTGGGTTTTGCTCCATGTTACAACCTTTCTTGCCACCATTGTTAAACAAACCCACTGCAGTTGTGAAGTGAGTAATACAGTTCTTAAGTGGATCTGGCTTCCCACGTGGACTCTGCGTGTCAGAAGGTTGCAACGGGATCACGTGACTCCCGGGACGTTGCAACCATCATAAATAGGAGTCATTTGGTAAGCATCGAAATTTTGTTCGTGTGGCCATGGGGAGGCTGCAACAGCCGTGAGTGTGGAAAACGGTCATAAGTCACATTTTTTCAGGGGCGTTGTAACTTTGAACGATCACTAAATGAATGGTCGTAAGTCAAGGACTGCCTGTAATTGTGTCCTATTCCATAGTCAACCTACAAATACTTTCTTAGCGTCACACGAGTCTCCAAAAATAGAATATAGAATAGAATAGAATAGAATAGAATAGAATAGAATAGAATAGAATAGAATAGAATAGAATAGAATAGGAGGAATGGAATGGAATAGGAAAAATTAAATAGAATACGAATAGAATAGAAATAGAAATAGAATGGAATGGGATAGGATAGGATAGGATAGGATAGAATAAGAATGGAATGGAATGGAATGGAATGGAATGGAATGGAATGGAATAGAATAGAATAGAATAGAATAGAATAGAATAGAATAGAATAGAATAGAATAGAATAGAATAGAATAGAATAGAATAATAGAAATAGAAATGGCATAGCATGGAATGGAACGGAACAGAATAGAATAGAATAGAATAGAATAGAATAGAATAGAATAGAATAGAATATTAGAATGAGGAATGGAATGGAATAGAATAGGAAAAATTGAATAGAATAGGAATAGAATAGATTAGAATGGAATGGAATAGGATAGCATAGGATAGGATAGGAAAGAATAGAATAGAATAGAATAGAATAGAATAGAATAGAATGAGCTGGAAGGGACCTTGGAGGTCTTCTAGTCCAGCCCCCTGCTCAAGCAGGAGAACCTATACCATTCCATGAATGAATGAACGTTTTCTTCTGATCAGTCTTAACTCACTTCTACACACGAGCCCTATTGGGTGGGAGTAGTCGTGGGGGGGGGGGGAAATGTCCGTTAGGAAGTCCAAGGGGAACCTGGTGGTCTTTGTATGCCTTTCATTGAACTGACATCTCTATTCATTGACTTGAGTTGGAGGCCTAGCAGAACTCCCACTGCTATTGGCACCAGTTTCAGTGGCAAAGAGAGGGTGAATGTTTTCGATGCTGAAGTCTTGAACTGTAAAGGTGCGGCCCATTTTTCCCATAATCGCACCTTGAACTATCTGCTGGACTTTCCTCCCCTTCTCCTTCCAAAAGTAGATCTGACATCATCCCTCATTCTTTCGAGATTATATTTATTCCTTTGTGAATTACTCACATCCCACCTCTATTATTTTTTACACACACCCCCCGCAAAAAGAATCTCAAGGCAGCAAATATATCCAGCAAAACTTCCTTCTTTTATTTTCCCTACAACAACAACCCTGTGAGGTAGGTTGGGCTGAGAGAGAGGGACTGGCCCAGAGCCATACAGATAGCTTTGATGGCTAAATCAGGACTTGAACTCATGGTCTGGTCTCTCTGCTTTCTGTCTATCTCAGTGCCTTAACCACTACTAGATCAAACTGGCCGGGGAAGGAACATACTGTAAACAAATCTTTCAGATAACAGTTAGAAAGGGACCTTGGAGGTCATCTAGTCCACACACACACACCCCGCCTTAGCAGACCCTACACCATTTCTGACAAATGGCAGTGCAATCTCTTGATTGAACTTGATTGATCTATCTACAGTATGTAAAGCGGAAAAGATCGGGCCCACAGATAAAGGTCCAGTTAAATTGATTTATTGCTACTTATGCCTTTGCACAGGAATGTACTCAACGAACTGCTTGGAGTTAGATAAGGGTCAACAGAATTCAAGGGAGATTGGACGTATTGAGTTTGTGGCCATGGAGAGATTCTAGACTGATTCCTCTTTTAACTCCACCTGCAGGTCCTGCTATTCCTTCTCCCCCTCCTCTATCATCCATCCACCCACCCATCCATCCATCTATCTACCTATTTCCATGATCCATCTGATCTCCTCTTGTCTTCCTTACATCAAACCTGTCCCTCCTGCAACAAACCTGGTAAGTTCTTGGATAGGAGACTATCAGGAGACCCAAGGTCTATAGGAGCTGCTCTGCAGTGAGATGGGTGGCACATACATTTAATAAACAAAATAAAAAGGATTGATTGAGTAGTTGAAAAAAATAATCCCTTAAAAGTGATGGTTAATTCCTTCTACCCTGGGTGCAAGAATTAGGCTGATTACAGTCCCCATCATCAGTGGACCATGCTGGCTGGCATGATGGGATTTGTAATCCAACACTCCTGAAGGACATTGGGTTGGGGAAAAATAAGTTAGAGAGACGGTAAGAGTTCCTTCAATGTGGTTCGTGGTTTCATGGTAAAAACATGAAATGTTTTTAATGTCTTAATTGTAATATATTTTGAGAGATGGATGGATGGATGGATGGATGGATGGGTGGGGATGGATGATACAGACCGAGGGATTTAAACTCCTTAACACTAGTTCCAAAATGTTTTTGTTCTATGTTGAATGTCATTCTGATATCTCTTTTATGAGGTTAGAATTCAGAATTCCTGAGATTTACCATTATACATGTCTGTTACAGAAGCAGAAAAGCTAACTGGTACTTAGAAGCTCACCAAACATTCAAACCGGTTTTCTGACTTCTTTTGGAAGAGCAAGTTGCCATAAAAAAAAAAAAGAATATAACTGTGTTTTGCATTTCTGGCCATGTGAAGTGTATAGATCATTTGTTCAAAAGCCTCTCTTTGGATTACACATTCACCTTACGTTTTCTTTAAAGGTGCTTCCATAAAAAAAAAATACTATTCTTTAAAAAAAGCCTGATATTATGCAGTCTTGATAGAGGCAGGGGTTAAAAAATATACATGGATACATTGATAATTCCATTTTGTATGTTTTTAAAAGCTGAATGAGATGAAGTAAGCTGTTAGCTAGGAATCGCTTTGTATTTTAGTATTTATTTTTTAGTATTTATTTGATTTGTCAATCGCTTACAAGGTACAGGTATAAGAATAAATATAGTTTTTGAATACATGAGATAGATACTTATAAGAAAAATAAAAGAAACAATAGGACAGGGACGGTAGGCACATTGGTGCGCTTATGCACGCCTCCTACAGACCTCTTAGGAAGGGGGTGAGGTCAATAGTAGACAGTCTAAGATTAAAGTTTTTGGGGTTTGGGGAAGAAATCACAGAGTCAGGTAGAGTATTCCAAACATTGACCACTCTGCTGCTGAAGTCGTATTTCCTGCAATCAAGTTTGGTGCGATTAACCTTGAGTTTGTATCTATTGTTTACTCTTGTGTTGTTATGGTTGAAGCTGAAGAATTCATTTGCAGGTAGGACATTGCAATGTATGATTTTATATACTATATTTAGATCAGACCGGAGGCGGCATAGTTCTAGGTTGTCTAGTTCTGGAGTTTCGAGTCTGGTGGCATAAGGTATTCTGCAATTATGTGATCATAAATGCTCCCCAAAATTCTATTTTTCCCCTGTCAAATGGGCTTAGAACAGAGGCCTGTTTATTTATTTATTTTGTTCCTGAATTCTTATCACTTGAGGTCATAAGTGGCCTTGCTTGGGAGCTCCTGATTTTAACATTTATCTCTATAATCTACAGGCTTTAAATTTTTCCACCCTTGTGATTAGAAAGTTTTGAAAACAAGCCTGATCTGATAGCTACGGCTCAGCATGTTCCCGATTCTACCTGTATCTCAACTTTGTTGTAGTTTTGAGTAGGTTGCTTTTAAATTGTTTTCCGCCTCTGGCCCGAAGCATAGAGTTTCTTTTTATCCATCTTCTTTAAAAATTGACAACATGTGACATTTTTACTCTCTGGACATCAGAATTGGAAGGGACCTTGGAGATCTTCTAGTCTGTTTAGGCAGGAACCCCTATAGCATTTCAAACAAATGGTTGTCCAATTTCTTCTTCTTCCAGTGTGCGAGCATCCACAAGTTCTGGAGGCAAGTTGTTCCACTGGTTAATTGTTCTCACTGTCAGGAAATTTCTCCTAGGTTGCTTCTCTCCTTGATTAGTTTCCATCTGTTGCTTCTTGTCCTGCCTTCAGGTGCTTTGGAGAATAGCTTGACTCCCTCTTCTTTGGGGCAGCCCCTTAGATCAGAGGTCTCCAAATTTGGCAACTTTAAGACTTTTGGACTTCAACTTCAGCATAGCTGGCTGGAGAATTCTGGGAATGGAAGTCCACAAGTGTTAAAGTTCCCAAATTGGGGACCCTTGCCTTAGATATTGGAACACTGTTATTATGTCATCCCTGGTGCTTCTTATCATCAAACTAGACATACCCAGTTCCAGCAACCAAGGATATCAAAAGGAAACATCAAAACTATCATCAAAAAAGCACAACAAAGAATGTTCTTTCTGCAGCAACTCAGAAAGCTCAAACTGCCCAAGAAGCTGCTGATCCAGTTCTACAGAGGAATTATTGACTATGTCATCTGCACTTCTATAACTGTCTGGTTTGGTTCTGCAACCCAACAAGACAGACACAGACTTCAGAGAGTAATTAGGACTGCAGAAAAAAACAATTACTGCCAACCTGCCTTCCATGGAGGACCTGTATACTGCACGAGTCAAAAAGAGGGCTGTGAAAATATCTACAGACCCCTCACATCCTGGACATAAAGTGTTTCAACTCCTACCCTCAAAACGATGCTATAGAGCACTGCACACCAGAACAACTAGACACAAGAACAGTTTCCCCCCGAAAGCCATCACTCTGCTAAACAAATAATTCCCTCAACACTGTCCAACTATTTACAAAGTCTGCACTACTATTACTATTAATCTTCTCATCACTCCTTATCACTCATCCCCTCCCACTTGTGACTGTATGACTGTAACTTTGTTGCTTGTCTCCTTATGATTTATATTGACTGTTTCCTGGTATGATTTGATTTCTTATTGTACCCTATGACTATTATTAAGTGTTGTACCTTATGATTCTTGATGAATGTATCTTTTCTTTTATGTACACTGAGAGCATTTGCACTCAGTGCAAAGTTCCTTGTTTGTCCAATTCACACTTGGCCAATAAAGAATTCTATTCTATTCTATTCTATTCTATTCTATTCTATTCTATTCTATTCTATTCTATTCTATTCTATTCTATTCTACGCTATGCTACGCTATGCTACGCTATGCTATGCTATGCTATGCTATGCTATAGAGGAAGTCCATCCCCACTTCCTCAACCAATAACTGCTCTCATTCAGCCTTTTGCAAAGACTGAGGCTTGGAATGCCACTTTTCACCAACAAAATGATGATGAATCATGAACGGGAAACAAAAATTGCTATTTGCAGGAATACATATATACAAAAAAAAAATGTTTCCTGGCCTTCTGACAGGAAAAGCAATCTGTTGTTCTTTCCCAAAGTTGTTATGGTGCATTGTTTAGAAAGGATCTTTCTTTGCTTTTCTTTTCATTCCTTTTCTTTTCTTGCCTTTCCTCCCTCTTTCCTTTCCCCTTCCCTTCTTTTTCCTTTCTGTTTTCCTCCTCCTTTTCCCTTTCCCTTTTTCCTTCTTTCCCTTTCCTTTCCCTTCTCACTCCGTTATTCTGTTATTCAATCACTGGGTTCTAAGAACGATAAAGTGTTGTGCCAGGCAGAAGCCTGAAAATCCACGTACACCTCGCTATAATCAGTGACTCTAACCAGCCTAATTAATAAATCATGGTTGATGGTTAGGATTTGAGAGAGGAATCTGGAGAGCTGCAGTTTCTCTCACAATCGAAACATGTGAAAAAGAGTTGTGGAAATGGGTTACGTCTTGTTTAATGAAAAGAAGGACTAGAGGCGGCATGGTAGCAGCATTCCAATATCTCAGGGGCTGCCCCAAAGAAGAGGGAGCCAAGCTATTCTCCAAAACACCAGAACAAGAAGCAATGCGTGGAAACTAATCAAGGAGGGAAGCAACCTAGAAACAAGAACTTTCCTGACAAATGCGCACTGAAAAGAAAAACTAGGGGAAAACATGATAGTAGCAGTCCAGTTTTGGAGAGGATGCCACAAAGAGGGGGCGGGGGTCGATTTATTTTCCAAAGCACAAGAGGGCAGAACCAGAAACAACAGATGGAAACTAATCCAAGAGAGAAGCAACTTGGAATTAAGGAGAAACTTCCTAACAGTGAGGACAAATAACCAGTGGAACAGCTGGCCACTAGAAATGGTGGGTGTTTCATCACTGGAGGTTTTCAAGAGGAGACTGGACAGCCTTTTGTCTGAAATGGTATAGGGTCTCTTGCTTGAGAAGGGGGTTGGACTAGAAGGCCTTCAAAGTCCCTTCCAACTCTGTTATTTTATTATTTACACTTTAGTGCAATGCATAAAATAGGCTGCTGTGTTTGGAACGATGTTCCAAATGCTGTAGATTCAGAGCCAGTATTGGCCAGGGTGGAGTTCGGCTCCCCTGTGGGTGCCTGGAGGGGTGGTGGTACTCGGGACAAGTTGCCAGAAGAGAACAGGCGCCTTCAGGAGATCTCAGGAGAACTTCAACTTCAAGTCCCTCGGCCTTGTGCAACCCAGCAAACACCTCCAACCTTGTGAAGAAGGGGGCTGATGAAACGATCAACATTTTAAGAGGAAGAGAAGAGGACTTGAAAAGAGCTGATCCCTCTGGAGAACAGAAAGGGCTTTTGTGTGACGTGGAAAAATGTTCCTAAATCAAAAGGCAGCCTTAAGAGGGTTTGAGGTGTTCCACAGATGAGCCTCCGTCTTCCCTCCCTCCCTCCCTCCCACACCTTCTCAGGGCTCTTAGAAGTCAAGTATTCCCAAACACCCTTCTCTTTCAGCCAGTAGCTTCCTTGCAAAAGCGTCTCTCAGTCTTCACATTCGGGCTTGCCAGCAGCACTATAATTTCCCTCTGCTTTCAGTAGCAGAAGTTCAGATTATTTCAGGTAAGCGATCTATGGGTTGAGAGAGGAAGTGGAGATTTCGACACTTTCAGTCAGAAGGTTCGGGTGGTGGTTTTCCCCGTTTCAGCAAGAGCTAGTAACCTTGCCTTGTGTTTGCAGCAGGAATAAAGAGTGAATAGAGTGAATGCTATCTGTAGAAGAGAGGAACATCCAAAAACCCACCTGTGCAGGTACAGTACAGTATAGTGATGCTTCAAAACAATTTTTTCCTGGGGGGGTTCTTCTGACAGTGGAAACAGGACAGACAAAGAATATAAGTACAATGATTTGAATTGAGATGAAATAAATAAAATAAAATTAAGGAAGTTAAAAGAGGGGAGAAGCTATATAGAAAATGTAGAATAGTAATAAGATATGGAATGGAATATAAAAATGAGCATGGATTTGAATTTGAGTCTGTACGAAGAGATGTAACCCGGGATCATGCCGCTTTTAAAAAAGATGTTTGATGTTTTGTTTGTTTATGTTTGTTTTTAAAAACCAATAAAATTTTCAAAAAAATTTTTTTTTTGTTCCTGAGGGTTCTGCATCTGATCAACCAATATAATTGGGCAGCAAAATTAAATTTATCCCATTTAAGCCAGTGTTTTTCAAACCTGACAACTTGCTGGCTGTGGAATTCTGGGGAGTAAAGCCCACCCGTCTTAAAGCTGGCAACTTTGAAAAACAGTGGTTTAAATCATGCTGCCTTTCTCCCAAGCGGTCAAAGCAATCTCATGGAATATAATCACCAATAGTTGTAACTTGCTCGGTTTTATCTTTGTAAGATCTGTGGCTTACTTTATCGTGTGACTCCAACGAAGTATGGTTTTTTTTGAATAAGCCATGGATCAACGAACACTTGACTTAGTGTCGTGTGTGAATTTTATTTATACAATCATGAGAAACTAAAGGGGAAAAAGGCAGAGTTTGTGGCAGGTGGGGTGTTAGCGATATGCGCTGTGGGTATTAAAAAAGATACAACCATTGAGCTACCATGAATTATTGATTGATATTGATTGATTATATGCCATTAATTTGTTATCGCCTCCCGGTGATCACATAAATAGATTTTCTCCATGATGATCTGTCCCTAACTTGGTCCTTCAGGTCTTCCAATGGTGCCTCTGCCATCACTGAGTTCTTTCCCCTTGCTGCTATTTTTCTTTTTTCTTCTGATTCCTTCCATCTTTCCCAGCATCAGAGAACCTGGTCTTGTGTTCAAAGTTGGATAATTTGAGTCTTGTCATTTTGCACCTTGAGCGAGAACTCTGATTTGATTTGCTTGGTTTGGGCTTTTTTTTTTGGCTGTCTATGGTGTTCTTTGGCATCCTGTAACCATGTATTACACTAACCCCCAATCATGGTTTATAAATCAAAATGGCCAGTTTACACATTACAATTGTATTATGCAATAGGAACTGCTCCCCCCCCCGCTTTTTTTTTAACCTGACATGGATTCTGTGTTGATCAAATCAAGTAGGGAAGAAAGAACCTCATAATCTGTTTGGGGAATTACAGGTAGTCCTTAACTTACAACCATTCATTTAATGACAGTTCAAAGTTACGTGTCATGCCCCTGTTGGAGACTGACTCTGAGGAAGAGGAGGAACAGCCGACAGGGAATGGAAGTGTGGCTCCAGAGGTTGTGGAGGAGGCTAGGGAAGGGCAGAGGCCGGCTGGGCAGTCAGAGGAAGACCCAGGCCCATCCCCGCTCCATCCTTGGGCATGCAGGGAGGAGAGGATAAGGGAGAGACGTGAATGGCATGGTCTATGGGGGAGGAAAGGGCCTTGATCCCCTTCATGGGCTGCAGCTGTGAGAACGGCTTTTATGCAAGCCCTCTTCATCCACCTTCCCTGCATTACGTCTGCATTTAATGTGCATTATTCATCTTTGGTTCTTAATGAGACGATTGCAGCTGTTTAAACAAAGGTCTCTGCATAATTCATAAAGGTAATGGAATCCTGCTTTTCTAAGCGCGCGGTCTGGATCACAATTGTTTAGTGTTAAAACAGCCTGGCTCCTGAGCTTAAAAAAGAAATTGTGCCTTTTGTAGCCTGGGGTGGTGTTTGCATAAATCCTTAATAACCTTCTCTGGGCTCAATCTCAGGCACCTCCACATTTGACAGTTTTAAGATTTGTGGGCCTCATCCCAAGACCTGAGGAATTCTGCAAGTTGAAGTCCACAAATCTTAAAATTTAGTTTAGAGACCCCCTATTCTCCCACTTCAAGAAGGTTCAAAGCAGAGGTGGTATTCAGCCGGTTCTGACCAGTTCTGGAGAACCAGTAGCAGAAATTTTGAGTAGTTTGGAGAACCGGCAAATCCCAGCTCTGACTGCCCCCGCCCCCATCTATTCTCCGCCTCCCGAGTCCCAGCTGATTGGCTGGGTCTTCTTCTGTTGTCCTGCACAGGAGAATGGAGCTGGAAAGCAGGTTAGTAGGGTGGGGGTGGGGAATGGGGATTTTGCAGTAACCTTCCCCTGCCACACCTATCAAGCCATGCCCACAAAACCAGTAGTAAAAATTTTGAATCCCACCACTGGTTCAAATGAGATTTAACTTCCCTATTTTTTCCCCTCTAAGTTCCTTTTTCTCCAACTCTGCCCTTCCTTGCATGAGACAAAATCATAAAATTAGGTACAGTTACCGTACCTGCTTAACCACTGCCGTGGCTTACGACCATGATATGACTTATGATCATAAATAATGAACAACGTGTGACTCGGCGTTAAGATATATTAAGATATATATGGCTTGACTTTTGTGAACAGCCTTAAAGAATTGAGCCACATTCAAAGAAAGGAAATCATACAGATCTGATATGGCCTCTTTTCAAACAGAACTTTGTCCTTTGATGAGAACAAATAATATTTGTGTATTTCAACTTGCAGGGACAGTTCACTGAAAGTGACTCTTCTAGAAAAGCAGGATTTTAATAGCCATAAATTATGGCATTCACATACCTCAAAAGGCTCTTACTTTTGTCAACAATAGTATAACAGAGTTGGAAGCAATCTTAACCCTAGGCCAACAGTCAAGACCCAAACAATATCCCAATCAAGCAACTGGTAGCTTTCCTTCAGAAGTTGTAAGTGCTTCATCATTGGGGGGTTTTAAGAAAATATTGGGCAGCTATCTGCCTGAAATGGTATAGGGTCTTCTGCTTGAGCAGGGTTGGACTAGAAGACCTCCAAGGTCTCTTCCAGTTCTATTCTGATTGATTGATAGAATATAAATTGAGAGCAAACCCTACTCCTAGCATTGATGATATCACCTAACTGGGGGCAAGGACACATCTGCAAGAAAACCACCGAACCCAGAGAGCTCTAAGGACGCCACAGGTCAACCCTGAACTACAAATATTATCCGTTATCAGATTCCTTCCAAGGATGGTTCTGTTCCTAGTGGTTTTTTGCAAATGGAAACTGGATCAGAATCCTGTCTTGGCCAGTCTTCCAGAAGCACCAATGGAATTGTCCTAATGTCCAATTTTTTGCCATAACACTAATCCTCTGCAATTTAGGGAGAAATATACAATTGTGGCAGGCTTTGTTCCTCTTGCTACATCTTCAGCTTTGCCCTTAACATCTGTCAGGTTGGTATGCTTCACCTCTTTTGTCAACACAACAATGACCATCCTATAGGATCTTGGAGATGTTTCCTTTTGGTGGCCAACCTTACCCTTTGGAGATACATCTCCCTGAAACTCTTCTGACCCCAACCCTGCTGTCTTCTAGGAAAGTTTTGGCAACCTATATTTCTTTCTTCCCTGAGTTGAAGATGATTCCTGACCCTGCATCAAATAGGGAGCATTTTAATTATTTTGGTATTTCCTCTGTGTGAGCTGTTGTGTTCCTCTTTTACTTGGTTCCCTGGTGCATTTTCAAATGTTGGTACAACTGTTTGAGTTGCTTTGAGGCGAGACTGCTAAAAAAAGGAAATAAGTTAGCTGAAGGTCGGAAAAGGAGGGATGGAGGTTTAGTCGTAAGATCAATAAATAGGTAGGAAGGTTAGTGGGAAGAGATGGGCTGGTGGGCAGGTAAGCTGAATAGCAGGCAGGTTGCTTAGCAGATAGGTAGGCAAGTAGGTTGAAAGGTAGAGGGATAGGCAGGTAAGCCAGTTGGGTGGATAGGCAGGTAGGTAAGGTAAGCAGAGAAGTCTGACAGGTAATTAGATAGGGTGGCAACAGATTTCCAACTTCATTAATACTGTGGTAATTCACTTATGTAGTATAGTGTTTTGTTCTGCTACTACTGGTATAATGGGTTTAACAAATAAACCTATCCATAGCCAGGCAGCTTAGCTTAAAAGCAAAATTGCACTGCTTTGTTAAAAATTTCACAGTTAATTTAATTTAGATGAAAGAGCACTATAAGTTCTTTCTGTGTTTACCTCTCCAGTTTCAGAATATTTGAAGTGCAAATTGATCCATAAAGAGTAGCAGAGAGAGAAAAACAAAACTAAGGAAATATATAAGCCTGTTCTTCTGGCCCATAAATTATGCCTCTGGCTTGGAACACAGGCTTCCAGAAACCCTTGTCTTCCAAATCGGTAGGACTTAATCTCAGAATTCCTTAGGGGTGTGTTGAGATTCCGAGAGCCAAGAGTTACTCTGAAGAAGGACCAGCGGTCTTTTAATGTTCTTTCAAAGGAGAGGTGATGTTCCAAATGTCCTACGGTGTTTTTAATCTCTTTTTCTGGCAGCCAGACTCCTTTCTCAAGCTTAACTCCAGGTGTCCTGGACTTTTCAACAGGCCTCTCTTGGAAAAGAGATCAGTGGCTTGTTTATTTCACAGGTAGTAGAACTTTCCCCGTGGCATAAGGGATGTCCCTTTGATCAGGTTGTTTTCCTGCAGTCCAGAATGACTAGAACCGAGAGACCAAAGATGGCCAAAGACCCACCCACCCCATATCACCTCCAGATGTGAACACTGGATTGTGAAATGAAGATATGGGAGAGGAGAACGGTCTTGTTTACTCAGTAAACTTATAGCAATGTTTTCCAACCTTGGCCACTTGAAGTTGGCTGGTCTTCAACTCCCAGAATTCCTCAATTAGTTTGGCTGGGATGGAGAATTTTTGGAGATTGAAGTCCACCCATCTTCAAATGGACAAGGTTGAGAAAGAAAGAAAAGAAAGGAGGGAGGGAGGGGAGAAGGAAGGAAGGAAGGAAGGAAGGAAGGAAGGAAGGAAGGAAGGAAGGAAGGAAGGAAGGAAGGAAGGAAGGAACGGGCTCCAATCTCCAATTGCATGATTAGAGTTTCAGTGTGGGTCAGAAGAAAAGAAGGGAGAAGGAAGGAAGGAAGGAAGGAAGGAAGGAAGGAAGGAAAGAAAGAAAGAGAGAAAGAAAGAAAGAAAGAAAGAAAGAAAGAAAGAAAGAAAGAAAGAAAGAAAGAAAGAAAGAAAGAAAGAAAGAAAAAGTAAGAAAGGCTTCAATCTCCAATTGCATGATTAGAGTTTCAGTGTGAGTCAGAAGAAAAGAAGGGAGAAGGAAGGAAGGAAGGAAAGAAAGAAAGAAAGAAAGGAAAGAAAGAAAGAAAGAAAGAAAGAAAGAAAGAAAGAAAGAAAGAAAGAAAGAAAGAAAGAAAGAAAGAAAG
>NW_020769332.1:8207224-8243259 GCF_900518735.1 Pseudonaja textilis | reverse complement strand
AAGAAAGAAAGAAAGAAAGAAAGAAAGAAAGAAAGAAAGAAAGAAAGGTTTCAATCTCCAATGGCATGGTTAGTGTTTCTATCTTGACTTAACTCCTCTGTCTGGACAATCCCCTAAAGCCGTGTTTCTCCACCTTGGGTCTCTTGAAGTTGGATGGACCAACTGCCAGAATTCCCCAGCCAGCCATTCTTGAGTGGCCAAGATCTTTATCTTTTTTTATTTATTTTATTCATTTGATTTGATTTGTCAGTCGCTTACAAGATAATAGGTATAAGAATAAAGATGAGTATGTGTTGTGGCTCGGATTCCTGAGCCTGCGTTGTTAGA
This sequence comes from Pseudonaja textilis, assembly GCF_900518735.1. Next base: position 8,242,932 of record NW_020769332.1, on the reverse strand, counting down.
GGAAGAGGACTCGGAAGATGAGGAGGAGGAACTGGGAATGCCTTCCTCCCCAGGACCTTCCTCTTCGGCAATGCCTTCCTCCCTGATAATGCCTCAGGTTTCAGCAGATAACCAAGAGGAACAGCCTGAGATTAATCAGGAGGAGGAACGGCATATCGGAGCAGCCTCTGACAGGGAATCAAGTAGACGAATGTTGGCTTGATCCTAGGCAGCGTCGTAGGAAGGAGTGTGATCAGAGAGTGAGCTGAGTCATTGAGACATACCCCACAGGGGATAAAAGTGGGTGTGTTTTCTCTGGAAGACTTTCTACGGGACAAAGTTTTACTTTTCTTTCAGGCTTGTGTTTTGTTTCTTGTGGTCTGCGTTGGAAGCTTTCGTGATTAATTCTTCTGGTTATCTTTTCGGACTTGGCAGGCAGCGTTTGTTAGAATGCCAAGGACATTATCTGTATAAAGGAATTAACTCTATAAAAGACCGAGTCTTCTTGCCTGCCTGTATTTGTTGGAGTTTGGACTCTTCATCTTTCTTGGAAAGGAGAAAGGTGAGACATAACAAGTATGAATACAGGAAATAGATATGAATAAATGGGGATAAAAGGACAGGGACGGTAGTCACGATTGTGCGCATGGTAGCAGAAATTTTGAGCAGTTTGGAGAACCGGCAAATCCCACCTCTGACTGGCCCCGCCAACCCCATCTATTCTCTGCCTCCCATTGAGTCTCAGCTGATCGGCTGGGTCTTCTTTGGTTGCCCTGCACAGGAGAACAGAGCTGGAAAGCAGGTTAGTGGGGTGGGGAGGGAATGGGGATTTTGCAGTATCCTTCCCCTGCCACGCCCATAGAACCAGTAGTCAAAAAAAAAAATTGAATCCCACCACTGGTCAGAATTTATGATGCTGGCTGGGGAATTCTGGGAGTTGAAGTCAACACATCTTAAAAGCAGCCCAGTTTGAACAATATTGTTCTCGGTGTTTTAGACCAGGGGTCTCCAAACTTTAGCAAGTCTAAGATGTATAGACTTCAACTCCTAGAATACCTCAGCTGGCTGAGGACTTCTGGGAGTTGAAGTCCACAAATCTTAAAGTTGCCAAAATTGGAGAGCCCTCTTTTAGAATTCCATCATGGAGGCTGAAGACATGTATAAAAATGATGCCCAAATGCATCAAGAAAGACATTGTCCAAACTGTTTCCCACTTTGCTTTCATTTATAAAATGAAAATGCTTTCAGTCACCAATCCTAGTCTCGGTGCAGATACATTAGCAACCAACTTTTAGAATTATAGCCTATGAGCATCATACATCACTTAAAATTGTGGTGTGGACTGATTATGATGATAATGGCGATGATGATAATTTAATAAGTTGGTGCACCTCCCGATTCCAAGCAACTCTGGGTGGTGCACAAAGTAAAAAGACAAGAGAAATAACAACATACAGTAACAATAAAGACAATGGAGAGGGAAAAAATGGAAAAATGTACCCACGCTACCAAGGAGTTTCAACCACTCTTAGAAAAACTTAGTTGAAGAGCCAAAATGCCAGTTGGGTGGTAACTGTATGGATCTTGGGTAGAATGTCATTCCAGAGAGTATGGATGAATGCTAGTGTCAGGATTCTGGCAGTTACCCCAATTAAATCATGACTCTCGAGCCAAACTTCCAAAACTTCAAAAGGATTTATTGGGAGTTAACATGTCCGGCACTGCCTGGGTGCAGCCGACTCTGAAAAATATCATTCATTGTCACCCTTGACCCTGGTTTTCCCCTCACCCCCTGGGTGTATTATAATTCATATTCTCCAATGAGACACATCCATAGCCAAGAGCCATCAATCATGCTTTCCAGTTAGAAGTTTGTGTGGCAGAAACTTTGGTCACCTAGTTACTGTCTTTGAAAACATTTATGGAATGCACTTTCAGTTTCCAAGCTGCCACGCTGCTATTTCAAACTACTTTCCGCCTTCCCTTTCTGTTGGCAACTCTAAAAAGACCATAGAAATATTTTATGAGTTGACAGCTAGCTTGGGCTAGAAAGATCCAAGGCTCCACTTGATCAAAACTGTGGAGGTGAGATCCATCTTCAGCCTGTACCAAGAACAACGTGAGTCAGTCTGGTGCAGCAATGAAAAGATCAGGCTAGAAACCAGGAGACTATGAGTTCTAGTCCTGCCTTAAGGACAAAGCCAGCTGGGTGATCCTTTCAAAGAGATGCTCCCTCTCTTTCAGCCCTAGGAAAGTAATGGCAAATCCAAATTCTCAAACCTTACCAAGAAAATCGACTTGAAGAGACCAAAAAGCGAAACAAAACCACGCCACCAAAGATATGGTGTCCATTCTCCAGATTAAGGACATTCCATAACCAGGGCACGTGTATCAAGAATGTGCACTCTCGGAACACTATATAGCAAATTCCTGGTCCATAAAGCATCTTCAAGAGGCCTTCGTTTCTACAACCTGGCTGTTAGGCAGACACAGTGGGGATAATAATCACTTGGTTCTGGTCACCTCATGTTTGGGCTACTGTAGCTCATTGTACATAGTGTCAGGGTTCCCAGTAATAACTCCACAGAAAGAAAAACTCCAAGGCAGACAAGTTCCTCAAAGAACAATTTTATTGGAGAGATCATATTGGCACAAACTGTGAAAACCAACTCCGAAAGTTCCCGCAGTTTTCACCTGATTATAAAAGGGATAGTTTCCCTTTTTCCCAAAACAATCAGTCACATTGTCCAATCAAAGTGATGGCTGGTTGCCTGGATACTGTGCTCCTCCTCTCTCCAGCCACCTGTTGGAATGTCCTTGGTTCCCACAGGAAACTATTTTGTTTTGGCTACAAACCCCCATCTAACTATGTTCTTCCTCCCTGTCTCTTCTTCACACTGTGGCAAATCCTGAAACCTTCCAAATGGCCCCAGCCAGGTTCACTTCAGAGTTGACACGTAGGGCTATCCTTGAAGATCCTCAAGAACAGAAGTCTCCAAACTTGGCAACTTTAAGAGTTATAGACTTCAACTCTAAGAATTCTCCAGCCAGATGATTTTGGGAATTGAAGTCCACAAGTCTTAAAAGTTACCAAGTTTGGGGAATCTGCTTAAGAATCTCAGAATCATCACATTGGACTCTGTCCATCTAGATACCTTTCCATCTCACATGGTGACCCAGCAGATGTATCTAAGAAGACCACAGAAAAGAAGACCAAGACTTCCTTACCTTAATTTTACCACCGCACTACGCCTAGTATGTTGAGGTAGACTGTCCCTGGGCCGTCAGCTGGAACCCGGTCATTAAGACCAGTAATCATTAACAAGGTGCTCCAAGAGAGAGCCAACTGTTGGGTATTACTTTGTCTATTATATTGCACATACTTTAACATGTTGTTTGAGTCTGGCTGGGAGGTAAGTGGTGCCTTGCATAATGTTTTACCTGCCAAATGCACCCACCTTAGCTCAAACAGCTTTTTAAAAATAATCAGGAAAGCTTGGAGAAATGCTAAATATATGTTCATATCTGATGTTTCATGTAACCAAAGTTCATGAGATGTTGATCAAAGACAGAGTAGTGGGAATAGTTAAATTTGCCACACCTGGATTCAGTTTTAATCTTGTGAAGATCGGGTTCTTTTTAGGATTAGATGTCCAGGGGACATTTTAACCTCAGTGCTGTTTATGGAAAAGTACTCACTCACAAGCACTTTGTTCCATAATCTTTCCTCTCTTTCTTCTTATCACATGTGTTTTTTTCTTCAAACACCTTATGACTGAACTTTCTTTGCTCTTCCGAGTTTGGTATTTGAAGCTGTTTCAGCTATGAAGCCTGTCTTGAACTCTTGGTAGTATTTACACATCACAATAAATTGTAGGCTGCTGAGCACATCTGAATTTTTCCATCCTGGTTCTTGAAGGTCGATGAAATACAAGTTTGGGATGTCAGCCAGAAGCAGAGTTGCTGGAGATCAGCCAGGTTGAAAGAAATCAAAGTTTAGAAAAAACAATGGGTTTCCAAGCCAAAACCAAGATTTTGGAACAAAGGTGGTGTTAAAGAAAGCAAGAAGAGGAGGAAAAATATTGTAATTTATCACCAGTGTCCAGCCTTGTAAGTTTGCAAGATCATAACTGTTGGGTAGAGACAATGTATATTCATGTGCACATACTCAGATGTTTCTCACACTAGCAATATCAAGTTCCTCCTACTGGAATTGTGTGGTGTTGCTTACTTTATTTTTGCCAGTTGCTTATGGCGGTGAGGCCGGCTTGTGTGCAGTTTATGGTTGCTTGTGAAATCTGGTGGTTAAAATTGCAAAGCTGAACTCAGGAGGAATTGGCTACAGTTAAGAACTTAGATGCGTCAGATGATTAGTTTTTGAAGGCTAACTGTATAATTCATGGGTGACTGTTTGGCCTTCTGAGTAAGAAAAAACGGGAAACAAAAGAGATCTCTTATTGGAGTAGAGGCAAAATAAGACTCTGTGTTCAGACAGAGTCAGTGCGAGAACAGATAATCTAACTGAAAGTACTATACAATGTTCTCTACTAGAACAAATGTAGCTTATGTGGAAAATGAATGCATTATGTGCTTCAGCCAAAACAATTGAATAGAAAGAGAAAATTGATTTCTGCAATGCACCAAGAGCATTTTTTCGTGTGTGTCAAATCCACAACTTAAAATTGCATCTCCTAATATTTAAAAAGTTTGAAATCATCCCACCATTAAATGGCTCTTTGATGGTGGACTGGCTTTGTAATTTTATCAATTCTGCTTTTCCACAGAATTTGAGAAAGTTGGTCCACCCATTCCAAGTGAAAAGATGGCTGTGTTACGGCAGTTTGGGCTTCTTCTCTGGAAGAATTACATCTTGCAGGTGAGTTGGTCCAGGGCCATGGAGAAATGAACAGAAAAGATATCCATAAAAATGAAAGGGTGGAAGTTAAAGCTTGTTGTAAGCCAGCCTTCTCGAATCTCCTCCAGATAGGCTGGACTTCTGTTCACCCTCAGCTTGAGGATTATGGGCGTTGAAGTCCAACACATCTGAAGAAGACATCAAAATCAAGAAGTCTGCTTATTTTTGATGTGCCTTCATTTTTGATCCTGGCTTTCATGCCACACGAGATGTTTTAACTATGGATTGTTGAATAAACGATTGGATTTGCCCAATGTTCTAGCCGCAAACCATAGTTCCAAGCCATAGTGCTGGTTTTGTTCACCCTGCTAAGCCCAACAAGCTCATATTATGGCTGAGCATAATCTGAGGGCTCTTGGGACCCTAGGAATCTTGGTTTGTCTCTCAGAAGTCTCCAAGGACTATCATTACATTGCAGTGTTTAATGTGACGAATGGTGAAAATTTATTATTAATTTATTATTATTAACGAAATGTTTTTTTTTCTTGATTCTTCCCAAAAGCTTTGAGAAAGCTTGCTTCTGCCTTTCTTGTGCAAATCCCTTACTTAACTCAAGATAGAAATCTTACAACTGATTACAAGTGTTGTATCAATCAACAATTGTAATATGCTAAAACCTTATTGTGTTTGCATTTGCGTAACCAATCTATCTTCCCCACCCTTTCCTCAGTTTACATTGTAAAGGGGCAACTTTAAGACTTTGTGGACTTGAACTCCCAGAATCCCCCAGCCAATGTGGTAGCATGGTTGACTGAGGAATTCTGGGAGTTGAAGTCCACAAGTCTTCATGTTGCCAGTTTGTTCTAAATCTAAAGCATCCCTACATATCAAATGGTGGGAAATGCTGCTCAGGAAAGCTGATGCCCCTTTATAAAATTTATAATTCGCATGTCAGACTATTGATTTTTTTTCTGTCATCATAGACCAGGGGTCCTCTAACTTGGCAACTTTAAGACTGGCTGAGGAATACTGGGCGTTGAAGTCCACAAGTCTTAAAGTTGCCAAGTTTGGAGACCTCTGTCATATCCAAAATTCAGATTTGTCTTTACACAAGAGTCCTAATATTTCAATTTTACAGGTTCTCTTAAACAGGCCTTTAGTAGCATGGGCAGAATTTATTGTAATTTATAACCTTATTTATCATTCTTATTATGCTTACTGCTGTTCTTGGTATTTTGACTCTGTCTAGACTGATTTGTAGTTTTTGAAAGGAAGTGAATATGCTGAGTCCTTTATCTCAAAAGGTTAAAAAATTTCAGACTTGTAAATTCCAGCTTGTTCATATTGCCTTTTTGTCCTCTTTTTTTTTGTTCTTAAAATATTCACTAAAAATATATTAAAAATTAAACCAAGCAGGATGTAAAGGCTACAGCAGTTGATCAATATTCATTGCCACTCAAAAGTGTGGAGGAAGAGGCGTTGTTAGCTTGACATCTAACAGACTATAGCAACAGTAAACTGAACCTTCAACAATCCATAGTTAAACATCTGCCAGTCAAGCGTGTCCACCCCCACATTCAAAGCTCCATTCCAACGTTTCATGCTCCATCATAGCTTCTCAGCCCAGTGGAACATTTTTGAGTGGGGAGATTTTTGGTTTCATAGAACGACATTATCTTGAAAAGGGTTGGTTTGTACATCAGCAAATCTTGGAATTTCCGCCAAGCCTGTTGATATACCCTCCTGAATACAGCTAGTCCTCGACTTACAACACTTCAAAGTGTTGAATAAGAAAAAAAACCCACCCCTCCCCATATATACTTAATGACAATATGATTCACTTTAATGGTTGTAAAATCGGATCCAGTCACGTGGTGCCTCAAGTTATGACCGCAGTGACTTACGTTGGAAATTCCAGTCCTTATGGTCATAACTCAAGGACTACCTGTGCACTGTTCCATTTGCCCACACACACACACACCCCAGAGCATTCTCAACGAATTAAGGGCCATTTTGGTCTTCTTGAACTGCGAACACCCAGTTGTAACTCCACCTAGTTGCTTTCGCCGAGCCTAACCTGCATCGTCTCTGTTTCCTTCTACAGAAACGGAAGGTTTTGGTGACGTTGATCGAGACTTGCCTCCCCTTGTTGTTTGCTGCCATCCTTATTGGCCTGCGCCATCGGGTCCATTCGGTCAATCACCCCAATGCCACTTTATACCACAGCAAGGAGGTGAATGAGCTGCCCAGTATCTTCCATCGACGGCATTTGGGCGTCCCCTGGGAACTGGCGTACGTCCCTTCCAACAACACGGCCGTGCAAAACATCGCCAAGAGGGTGGAGAAGGACTTGAAAATCGAAGGTCTGCACTTTGGCGCAGGGTAGTTTGTGTTCCAGGGTGTCCTCCTGGGTACGGAGGGGAGTCTCTGTGTGACGGAAGGGCTTCGCTTTGAGCTGACGGATTGAGTTTTGCAATGCTAAAAATACTGCAAGGAGTCAGCACAGAGTGTTGCAACGCTAGGAGATGCATGCACTTGAAAACAAGGGGAAGAAAATGGAGGGGAAAGCACCATCTGTTTCTCAGAATATTAGAATTTGGGGTCAGCCAGGAAAACCATTCTGATCTTCCCTTCCTTTCCTTTCCTTTCCTTTCCTTTCCTTTCCTTTCCTTTTCCTTTCCTCTTTCCTTTCCTTCTCCTTCCCTTTCCTTCATCCACTCTACTTTCCTTTCCTTTTCCTTTCCTCTTTCCTTCCCTTTAATTCATCCACTACTTTCCATTCCTTCTTTCCTTTCCTTTCCTTTCCTTTTCCTTTCTTCTTTCGTTCCCTTCCCTTCATCCACTCTACTTTCCTTTCCTTCTTTCCTCTCCTCTCCTCTTTCCTTTATCCACTCTACTTTCCTTTCCTTCCCATCCCTTCATCCACTCTACTTTCCTTTCCCTTTCCTCTTTCCTTTACTTTATCCACTCTACTTTCCTTTCCTTTCCTTTCCTTTCCTTTCCTTTCCTTTCCTTTCCTTTCCTTTCCTTTCCTTTCCTTTCCTTTCCTTTCCTTTCCTTTTGTTCCCTTCATCCACTCTACTTTCTTTCCTTCTTTCCTTTTCCTTTCCTCTTTCCTCTCCTCTTTCCTTCCTTTCCCTTCCCTTCATCCACTCTACGTTTCTTCCCTTCTCTTCTCTTCTGTTCCCTTCCTTACTCTTCCCTTCCCTTTTCCTTTCCTTTTCCCTTTCTTTTATTCTATTCTAAGTCATAGAAGCCATCAAGGCAGGAGAAGTCTACCTTACGCTTTGTAGATCAAATTCTGCATCTTGATTTCTACCCCACCCACCACCCCCAAGAAAAGCAAGTGAAATTGGAGAAAACATGAAATATTCATTGCAAGACACAGGGATAGCCAAAAGGCCTGTTACTGTAGCCTGTCTTTACCAGAGAGCTTCCACATTCATAGGCAGTCTATCGGTGTACAGGAACAAATGTACTGTTGCTTTCCTTGCCTGGCTTTCTGGTCTTCCAGAAGACCGGTTGGTCATGGTTGACTCATGGTTGGGTTCAACCAAGTCTACTTCCATCCTTCTCTAATTGGGTTGGCTGTTCTTACTGCTATAATACTTTATCTTAAATATGGATTCGCAAATAAGTTATAATTAGCTGGGTTTGCCATGGTATAATCCAATCTTTAGAATTATAGCATAGCTCATCGAGTGAAATCTTACTAAGCCCACATGGTCTTGGCAACCAACTCTCACTGGGAAAACATTGATCTCTTAGGATTTTTATGGCATACCACCTCTGGGCACCTGAGTCACCTTTTCCCACGTCCAGTTTAACTTATTCCTGCTTCACTGTGGACACCTCACTCTTGGCAACTTTATAATTCAGATAGTCCTCGGCTTATAGAAGTTCATTTAGTGGCTGTTCGAAGTTACAACAGTGCTGGAAAAAAATGACATGACTGTTTTTTCACACTTACGACTGTTGCAGGTTCACCGTGGTCTCGGGATCAATATTCAGGGGCTTGGCAACTGATTCACATTTATGACAGTTGCATACTTCTTTTGCAAACTTATAACAAGCAAAGCCAACGGGGGAAGCAAGATGCCCTCAACAACTATATGGCTAACTTTTTTTTAAACAGATTAACAGAGTTGGAAGTGACCATGTAGATCCTCTAGTCCAGTGGTCACCAACCAGTGGGCCAGGGACCACTGGTGGTCCATGCAAAAATTTTGGTGATCCGCAGAGAAATGTCACCCCCAAAGCAATTAATCCAGGCTGCACAGGAACACAAGGCTGCGCCGCCCACATGGCCCGCGGAAACACAAGGCTTGCATCGCTTGCCTTGCGAACAACATGAAGCAGTGAGGGAAGGGGGGGAAGGGTGAAGGGGGGGAACTTGCCTCATTCGCCCCACGCGCCTGGCCTGGCCACCGGGATGCTTCTTTCCGCTTCTTCTTCTGCTTTTGGCTGCACGCAAGGAAAGCGGATAAAGTCTTTGTTTCTCTCCCCAAACTCTGACAGAAATGAGTCTTTGGGACCCTGCAAGGCCTCCTGCTCCCAGAGGCTGCGCCAGCAAAGACTCATTTCTGGCGGAGTTTGGGGGAGAGAAAGAAAGACTTCTGCTGCTTCTGCTGCTTTCCTTGCATGAAGCCAAAAGTCTCTCTCTTTCTCTTTCTCTCTTTCTCTCTCTCTCTCCCTCCCTCCCTCCCCCTCTCTCGTAAAATTATGAGCTTGGTGGTCCCTCAGGTCCAAAAGGTTAGCGACTCCTAATCTAGTCCAACCTCCCCACCCAAGGAGGAAGACCCTACACCATTTCTGACAGATGGCGGTCCCGTCTCTTAGCAACTGGGACGATTCTCTTAAAAACGGTGGCAAGAACAGTTGCCAAAAGGGGGAAAAAAACCTCACCCAACCCTTAACAATAGAAATTTGGGGGGCTGAATTGTGGTTTTCAGTTGAGGATTACCTGTATTCCAGATGAATTCACGAGATTTGTGGGACTTCCCTGGAAGCCCTCTTAAGCAAAGTGCTTGGCCATTTTGGCCACCAAGAATCTGATAGTTGAGCTGGAGGTTGATTGTATTATTCCAGCTAAGCTGCTTGAAGTGACTGGGTGACGGTCAGTTGCAATGTGAACCTCTTTTGTTTCCTTTATTAATGTGGGCATCTCTCATTAAACCTCCCTCAGTTCACAGGGCTGGTTCTGCAAATAAGCAGTGGGTGAGGCCCATGAGGAAAATAAGTCATCCCTAGGTGAGGACATTGTTGAAAATATCAAGGTTAGATGGAGTAAGATTGGTTTCTGGTTGAGGAGCAAGCAGGCTCCTGAGGAGGACATCTACCATAGATCCAGAGATGCTATGGGAGATGCCTGCAACGCCTCCTTGTCAGTCTGTGTGGCACTGAATCTGTTTTTGATCCTAATTCCAGAGGAACGTTTTGGAGAAAGCTTATGGATGCAAAGATACAAGGCCATTTCCGCATATCTATGAACTAACTCGATACCCAGGCTTTGCTACGAAACTATGTGGCCGGGCTTAGTTTTGGGGGAGGAAAATAAGAGGTGGGGGAAATTCTGCCTCTGCCGACCAGCATCCCTCGGTATTCATCTGGCCAGCGTCCTGTCAGTGTGTGAGAGAGCTGAGGGCTGTTTGGAAACTGAAAGAGTATTTGCTGCGCGAGCAAGAAGTTATTCTTTTGAGTACACTTTTAACATCTTGCTTACCTGCGGAAGGTAGATTGTAATCGACGAACGAACCTGCCCGGGCAAGTCCGTGGCAGTGGAAGGAGCTATATTATGTCTTATTTTATCAAAAGCATGAAGGTTGTGACACAGAGGAAGTTTACCTTTGTAACAAACTTCCTGGGTTGTGAAGTGATGAAATCTTGTCAGTTTTTACCAGGTACACCAAACGAGGAAATGAACCCTGCAGGAAGGCTAAATTTATCTTTATTGCGAGGTTGGTTATGAAAACAAAAGAGTCTTGCAAAATCTTGTCCTCCCAAGCAGTCCTTGACTCACAACAGTTCATTTCGTGACTGCTCCAAGTTCCAACGGCACTCAGAAATGTGACTTAAGGAGCGTTGTCTCATACTTATGACCATTGCCGTATCCCCATGGTCATGTGATCAAAATTCAGAATGGGTTTCATATTTATGATGGACACAATGTCCCTGGGGTCTCCTTTTGCAACCTTCTGACAAAGCAAAGTCCCTGGGGAAGCCAGATTCACTTAACAACCGGGTTAATTAACAATTGCAGTGATTCACTTAATGACTGTGGCAAGAAAATTGGGGCCAAACTCACTTAGCAACTGTCTTGCTCAGCAGCAGAAATGTTGGGCTCCATTTTTTAGTCATACGTTGAGGACTATCTGGATACTCCAATGAATTAGGATGGCATCTGTTGAGCCATTTCCAAATACCTCTGTGATGACCCAAAGGGGCGTGGCACAAAGGCAACACAGTCAGATAATCAGTAGGAGTCCCTTTATTAGCTCCAACTTTGCCCCCAATATCCTGGTTAACTTCTGGCTAGCGAAAAACTCTCCCAGGAACAGCCTTTGGCTGCAGTGAATCAAGTCCAAAACGTGGTCAACAAAAACTGTAACTATAAGTCCAATCAAGGCAAGAGGAGGTAATTAGTCCGGCAGGACAGGAGCAAGAGTTCCAGATGTGAAGGCACAGCAATAACTCAACACGGTTGGGAGGACTCCAGGAATACAGATAACCAAAGTCAATACAAGATAAACTCACGTTTGTTCCCAGCAGCTGCTGCACTCAGCCTGTATCTCTTAAACTCTCTTCCCAGCTGTAGCTAATGAAGGGAATCAGGGCCCTTTCCTCCCCCGTAGGCCATGCAACCAACGTTGCTCCCTTCTCCGTTCCTCCCTGCATGCCCTAAGATGAAGACGGAGTGGGCCTGGTTCTTCCTCTGAACTCCCTCTCCCTGGTTCTATCTCTTCCCTGCTCTGCCCAGCCAGACTTTGTCCTTCCCCAGTTTCCTCCACAGCCGACAGATCCACACTCCCACTCCCTGTCAGCTGTTCTTCTTCCTCCTCCTCGGATTCAGACTGACAAGGGCATGACAACCTCCTTGTTCTGGACATAATAAAAAATGTTTCAGTCCCGTTTACTTGGAAAATACTCCCAGCCTATTTTCATTAAGGACAATCTGCGTTCCCAGTGCAATTACGGACTTACACGAGTTATTTATTTATTTTATTTCATTGATATATGGTATTTTAAATAAACCACCCATCTCCCTTACCGAGTGATTCAGGGCGGTGTACAAATATACATGGCTATTATAATAAAAAGGATTAAAAACAGGGAGGTGCTGTCATTTGTTTGCTCTGTGCTGGGTTGGGTTGATTATAATATTCCCCTTGGGGCCTTCTTTTCATGATACGATTTATGTTTTACTCTGTAGCTCGATGGTTTCCATCCGAAAAAGAGTTTGAACGCTACATCCGTTTTGATAACCATTCGGGCAACATACTGGCAGGAGTGGTTTTTGAGAACTGTGTGGCTAACAGCCAGGATCCCTTGCCACTCCAGGTAAGATGTTCGCTTGGTTGGTCTCTTCAAGGACACCTTCTCAAATTGGTGCATGAAATACGGTTGAAATACCTGTTGGGTGAACCAGATGAAAATGTAACATCCGGTGCGCCTGAACCAGTAGAATCCCACCCTGGGCAAGAAGTCGGGTGCAACTACTGAAGTTTTGACTACACCTTGGAGTATGTCACGGACTCTTCTTATGTCATTAACGTCAAGTCTGGTTGTGATTTGTCTCTGCAGGTTAGTTACCGGCTACGTTTCAAATACAGTCCTAGAAATGCTCCTCCGAGTGAGAGGACAGGATTGAACCCCAACCTGGATCGAGACTGGAACACCCATTACCTCTTCCCATTGTTCCAGCTGCCAGGACCCAGAGAGGCAAAAAGTGACGATGGAGGCACACCAGGTAATTTTTTTTCCCCCAATGGTTATTTTCTGCTGAAAGGTCATTTGATGACCCGGGGCACGGCACAGCGATAACACAAATAGTTGGCAGTTCAAACCGTCCCTTTATTGCACCAAATGTCCCCAAACACTCCCAGGCTTCTGACCAGTCCCAGAGCAAAGTGATGTCAAACCCTTGCGCACACCTCAAGCAGCCTCTGGCTGGCAAATAGCCCAGCCCAATGCTGTGTACCCCAAGGCTGCACGGCAATGAATCCAGCAGGGCAAATCAAGGAGTTCACAGGAAGCAAAGGATCCAGGTAATTAATGCAGAAAGCCAGGAAGAATGCAAGGACTCTTGAGAAGTTCAAACGACGGCACTCAACACTTCAGGATATCAGTGTTTGTTCCTGACAAATGACCCTCCCCACAGTGTATCCTTAAGTCTCATTCCCCAGGTGTGCCTTGTGAAGAGGGGCGGGACGCTCCTCTCCTGAGTAGCCTGCTCGGTCTATGCTGTTCTCGCCTTCTCTCCATGCTCTGTGCTCTCGGATCAGGAGGGGGTGGTCCTTGCTCCTCGCTTGAGCTCTGTCTCTCGTTCATCCTGCTCCTGTTCCTTCCTGTCTACAAGCTGTCCTAATCCTGAAAGGCCCTGGCCTGACTGGCCCCGCCCTTCCCCATTTTCCTCTGAAGCCAATGAAGCCACCGCTTAATCTCTGTTGGCTCTGGTTCCAGCTCATCTCCCCCCCCACCCCGCTCCGACAGGGGCATGACAGATCACCAGATCTTCAAGAGGACCTGGAAACACACAGAGCTGTTTTCTACTTCTGACTGGTCTTAGGTCTTTCACGTTCTGTGAAACATGAGATATTTTTTAACTGAAGGGTCTAAAATTCATGACCCTTAACAAGCCTCTAGAATCTATGCTGTCTACTGTCCTCACACCAAGGATCACTTTTGTGAAAGGCTAAGTTGGCATAAAATATGACAATGTGTCTCAAGTGGGCATCGAGGTTTGAATTCCACCCATATAGTTTTAGAAAGTGAATGGATATCTTTTGATGGTCTCTCAACCCAACATCCTTCACCATGTTGCTGTTTTGAGATAAAATGAACGTGTACAATGAAGCCACCTTGAATTAAAAATATAAATTTAATGAGGAGAACAAATAAGCCAATAAAGTCTTCAAAAACACTGAATCAATGAAGAGTCCTTCATACCTTGCTAGACTTCTGATGAGTCTGAGTCAGGATGATGTCATTTTTTTGGCAGCAGTATGAAAATGCATCCGCATATGCATTTTTCTGGGTTGTGACCTTGACTACTGTAGCTTATAGTTTTGATATTTCAGATGGTTTTCTTTCAAAATATTAACCATGCCTGATCCCACTTAGCTTCCAAATTTAGAGAAGCTTTATCCATACTAAAAAAAAAAAATCCATATACAATTAATTATCTTTTTAATTTCTAACCCCTGTTTCTGTTAGTTAACCATTGGTAAAACAAGCCCTATGTTAGGAAGGATTTTGTTTCTTCCTTTTCTTTTAAGTATTAGTCTATCCATCTCTGCACATTCTAATATTTTTTTTATAACACTTTCAACTGCAGGGATCTCTTCATTTTTCCATTGCTGTGCAAACACAATCAATGCATGCAAAATTAAAGATGTATTTCCTTTATTATACTGTTCTAAGAAGATACCCAACAAAAATATTTCTGGTTTATTACAATTGTTGATTGATAATATGAGTTATTATGTAATATAATTATATTAGCGTTTAGGAAATGGATGCACAAAACAAAAGTGGTAAACCAACAGATACACTGCTTGTAAATTTATGAAGAAGGATGATGTTTTTATGTTTTATGTTGTATGTTTTATGTTGTTTTGTTTGTTGTTAAAATAAAAAACTTTTTTTAAAAAAATATTTCTGGTTTAAAATCTATATTTTGCTTGATCGTTTTAGAGAAATCAGAGCAGCTTTATCAGGTGGGGCTACCTGTTGAAGTTCTGAATTGAACTGAGCTGACATGTTGCTCCTAATCAGTAATTGGATTTCTTTTGAAACTTGGCTCCGAGGCTCGTGAATTAATTAGGGCATCTGTTGGAACCTTGACAGCCACCTCTTTTTTACATGGCTTCCTTCTTCTTGCTTTGCTAGGGTACTTCCGTGAAGGTTTCCTTGCAGTGCAACATGCGGTGGATATGGCCATCCTTCAGTACCATGCCAACACATCTACTTCTGATCTTCCGGATCGGGTGACTTCTTCGAGATTCCACTTCTGGATTCAGCGCTTTCCTTATCCCCCTTATGACAATGACCTCTTCCTCATAGCCATTCAGAACCAGCTTCCCTTAGTACTCATGCTGAGCTTCACCTACACCTCCCTCAACATTGTCCGCGCTGTGGTGCATGAGAAGGAGAAGAAGCTGAAGGTAACGGAAGGATCTGCTCCGGGGTTTGGTAGGACAAGCCTAGCTGGTTGGCTACCCCAACCATGGGAGGAAATGGGTTCCTTGACGTGATGCGTTGTTGACGTTAGTTGTAATCAAGTCCATTTGGAATCTAGAACGCCGGCGCTTACCCTGAGAAATGTGGCATTTTTTTAAAAAAAAATGAGAAAAGAAAGAGAAAGAAGGAGCAGGAGAATAAGGGAGAAATCATGGTGTCGTTTGCAGTTAATGCTAAACTATGGTTGGTCTGCTTCTGTCTTGGTGTGATGGGCCGACTCATCTATGATGCCTTAAGGGTGATGTCAAAATAAGCAGAGTTTAACAAATTGCGCCTCAGAATTTGGTACGAACCAGGCCCTGAGGCTGCTTTGAAGAATGGCTTTATTTTAAGGCAGACAAAAACACCCACAAAACCTTAGTTGGCTTGTGGTAAGTGTGCAAACAGCTTTGAAAACCTAATGCGCCAATGGCTATATAAAAACGAGGAAAGCTCAGATGGATAATTAAAATAGGCGAATGGAATAGGGAATAGAATATAGCATAGAATAGGGTAGGATAGAATATGGAATGGGATAGAATATGGAATGAAAGGAATGGAATAGAACAGATTAGAATAGGGAATAGAGAATAGGGGATAGGATAGGATAGGATAGGATAGGATAGGATAGGATAGGATAGGATAGGATAGGATAGGACAGGACAGGACAGGACAGGACAGGACAACAGAATACTGGAATGAAGAGTAGAGTAGAGTAGAATAGAATAGAATAGAATAGAATAGAATAGAATAGAATAGAATAGAAGCTTTATTGTCACTTTAAACATAACCTAATCAGCATACATTAAAATGAGGTTTTGTTGCATTCAGCTCTCAAGATATAACCATTTTGTATATATCTACCTACACACACACACACATGACACAGAGAAAGCACAGTCTCGTCTGAATGTATACATATAAATGGCGAAAGAAAAGAGTTGACGAGACCTAAGGATCAAAGTGGTGCCAGACTCTAGCAGTCCTGCTATAGATACTCCGAAACCTCCTCTCAAAGGGGAGCAACGGAAACGGACCCTGGAGTGGGTGCGTGGAAGTACAGATGATAGGCGTTTGCTCCTCCCTGTTGCTTAGCAGGTACGTGTAATTCCATGTGGAATTTTGTGTCCCTAGGAGTACATGCGCATGATGGGACTCAGTAACTGGCTACACTGGAGTGCATGGTTCCTCCTCTTCTTCCTCTTCCTCATAGTGTCCATCTTCTTTGTGACCATCCTCTTCTGCGTCAAGGTGAGCATCCTCGTTTTCTTTCTTTTTTTATCCGACCCTTTGAAGAAGATATATAATATAAACAAAAACAGGCAGTCCTCGACTTCCAACAGTTCATTTAAGTGACCAAGATACAACGCCACTGAAAAAAAGTGACTCAGGACCGTTTCTCACACTTAGGCCCGCCGGCAACCTCCTCTCCATGGTCACGTGATCAAAATTCAACATCTTGGCAACTGACTCCTATTTATGACGGTTTCCTTGTCCACGTGGTGTCAACTAAAAAGATACTCCTTTGGTCTTTTTAGCTGCCAGCAGAAAGGGAGTGTGTGGGGAAACAGTGCATTCCTTAAGTGCCTAGATAATCGCCCTGGCAGCCCAAAGTGGTCGGAGCGCAAGAATATTACTGGAGAGCATGATGGATGACTCTTGGCTATGGATGTGTCCCATTGGAGAATACACATCCAGGGGATGGGGGGAAGACCAGGGTCAAGGGGGAAATGAATGGTGTATTTTAGCGTCGGCTGCATCCCGCTAACGCCAACGTGGTCACTTCCAATAAATCAAAGTTCTTTTCTCTGAGATGCGGCTAGAGACTTATGATTTGAATGGGGGTGGATTTCTTGGAGTCCTGACACGTGGATCCCCTTTTGCGACTTTCTGGCAAGCAGAGGCAACGAAGGAGCCGGATTCACTTAAAATAACCAAGTTATTAAATTAATAACCGCAGTGATTCCCTAGGAAAGGATGAGGCCTGAAAGAGTAGGAGAGCTTATTAACAGGCTTCCATTTTTTTTTTGCAGGTGAGCGAACAGGGGGCTGTGCTGGCCAACAGCGACCCGACTCTGGTCTTCACTTTCCTGGTGGTGTTTTGCATCTCAACCATCTCCTTCAGCTTCATGGTCAGCACGTTCTTCTCAAAAGGTGAGCAAGAGGGTTTCTACTATGGGCTTCCTGTTTAGGGTTTCCCCGTTGCCACACAATCCCGACTAAGCTGCCACCTTTCCTTATTATGTAAAAGTTTGTCTCTCGATAACTACGTGGATATTTTATTGATGTTACGGAAGGGATTTCCCTCCTTGTGTTGTGTTGTGTTGTTGTTTTCTTTCCGTGTTAGTCCTAGGAGTCTCTAGTAGACTTCCATCTGAGCATTAATCATGTTTGACCCACATTACTTTACCAGCACAGTTGGGATATAGACAGAGGCAGTATTCATTCCTGCTTACCTTATCTGAATGTCTAAACAAATTTTACTTGTCTTTCCAAAGCCAGAAGAGAATTGTGTTGTAACTTTAAAGAGGGAGGAGAGATAATGAATTTGTTTGCCACTGTTGTAAAGCAAAATGGGAATGCTTTCCTTTCCTTTCCTTTCCTTTCCTTTCCTTTCCTTTCCTTTCCTTTCCTTTCCTTTCCTTTCCTTTCCTTTCCTTTCCTTTCCTTTCTCCTTTCCTTTCCTTCTCTTTCCCCTCCTCCCCTTTCCTCTCCTCCCCTCCCCTTCTCTTCCTCTTTCCCCTTTTCCTTCCTTCCTTCCTTCCTTCCTTCCTTCCCTCCTCCCCCTCCTTATCTCTTCCCTTCTTCCCTTCCCTACCTGCACTGTCCTTTCTACTTCTTTTATCTTTTTAAATTTTTTTTTCACTTTTTATAATATTACTTTCATCTTTTATATGAAAATCTTGGAAACCAGAAGTATGGTTGTTGAGCATAATCCCAGAGGGTTATGAAAAGGGAACTGCATATTTAGTTTTACATATACTAACAGCAGCAAGGATTAGCTGTTGCAAAATTTTGTTAAAATGAACATATTCCACCAGATGAGGAGGTAATCAGAAAGATCCTAGAATGTGCTGAGATGGACAGATTAACTTTAAAAATAAAAGAAAAAGAAGAGTCAGAATACTATTTGACATGGAATACATTTTATGAGTGGCTTAAAGCAAGGAATAGAAGTTAGAGGAAGAAAAACGATGAATGTTCTTATTAAAAACGGGGGGGATACAGAACTACAATTGTTATAAATATTAAAAATATGAATGAGTTTAATAGAAAGAATGGGAACATTGTATGGGAATTGTAGTATTACTAGAGCTGTTAGTTTAGGTGTTATTATGAGTATTATTATTAGTAAACAGACAATATTTTTTACAATATTAGTTATGTTTCCTTTTTTTTTTTGTAAATAATATATCTGGGCAAAACGCTGTATTCAAAAAAAATGTTTATGAATAAAATCCCCCCAAAATATATAAATTAAAAAAAGAAGAAGTTAGCGGTGCAATGCAAAATTCCCCATCCCTGCTCAGAGTTGTCCCCTCCCTTTATCCCTCCTCCTCCCCTCTGCTCCAGCCATTCTGAGGTTGCCCCTGGTCTATCACAAATGCATTGGCTCTCCAAAGGCCACCAAGCCCCGTTGATTCTTTTTACAGTCAATATCCACTTTGTGTTTGCAGCAAATGTAGCCGCAGCTGCGGGAGGTTTCCTCTATTTTTTCTCCTACATTCCGTACTTTTTTATCTCCCCCCGCTACGACCACATGACTCACAGCCAGAAACTGTCGTCCTGTCTTATCTCCAACGTCGCCATGGCTATGGGGGCACAGCTGATCGGCATGTTTGAAGGGAAAGGTGAGCATTGCTTCCTTCAACATTGCCCCCCGCTCTGTAGGTTGGGTGCCAATGTCAGGAATATTATGCGTGTATGTATGTATGTATACAAAGTTGTCCAACTTGGTAATGTCAAATCCCAAAATTCCCCATCCAGCATGCTCTAAATCAGTGTTTCTCAACCGTGGTAACTTTAAGTTGCGTAGATTTCAACTACTAGAATTCCCCAGTCAGCCAGCCAGCCAGTCAGGGATGAATGGATAAATGATAGGTGGAAGACTGGATGGATGGATGGATGGATGGAGAAATGGATAGAAACAAAGATAGAAATATGGATGGATGGACAGAAGGACGGATGGATGGATAGATGGATGGATAGATGGAAAGAAAGATAGATAAGGTAAGTTATGATAAGGTGATGAGATGAGACATGTGTGTGTGTGTGTGTGTGTGTGTGTGTATGGATCTTTGGTTATTCAGGTTTTCTCCCGCGTAAGATTGGAAGTATCTAGGCAACATTTCGATGAAGTCTCATTCATCATCTTCAGGCTTGTGTCTTCGGCTCTGTGCTTCTCTGTGCCTCTCATCACTCTGAGAAGCACAGAGCCGAAGACACAAGCCTGAAGATGATGAATGAGACTTCATTGAAACGTTGCCTAGATACTTCCAATCTTATGCAGGAGAAAACCCAAATAACCAAAGATACTAATACCCGCGAGAACCTCAGAGAATATATATATATGAAATCCTTCTAGCATGCTATTTATTTGTTTTAAAAGTTTGCACTTCCAAATGTATATACTTTAAAAAAATTAATTTACATGGTTTTAAATTTTTAACTGCTTTTCTACTATTTATGGTCTATAAACTTCTCAGAGTCGGCTTATGGTGGAGATGGATGGCGTATAAATTTAATTAATGAAATAAATAAAGAAAAGTTTGTATTTTCCAGGCACAGGGATACAGTGGGGAAACCTGATGAGAGCTGTCAGTGTTGATGATAACTTCACAATGGCTCATGTGCTGGGTATGCTTCTCCTGGATTCTACAATCTATGGCTTTGTTGCTTGGTACATGGAGAACGTGTTTCCGGGAGAATATGGCATTCCACAACCCTGGTATTTCTTTGTCATGGTAAGCGTTGGGCCTCTCTCTCTCTCTCTCTCTCTCTCTCTCTCTCTTCATCTGCTCATCTATCTGTCTCTATCTCTATTTCTCTATCATCTATCTCTCTATCTAATATCTATGTACCTATCTACCCATCCATCCATCCATCCATCCATCCATCCATCCATCCATCATCTATCTGTTGAATTTTCATAGCCACCTATCTGACAAGACGTGAGTTTTTCCCTTCTCATATATGTTTGGGTTGATTATTTTAGCCGAGAGAACAAACCTACATTCCAAGCTGTGCGTTGGAAAAGGTACTTGCAATTTTAGCCGCCACTTTGTCAACATTGATATCTTGCGAAAATTTAAGCTGCCTAGATTTTATCCGTATAAAATAAATAAAAATTAAGAGACTGTCAACCAGGTTGAAGACAAATCTTCCTATAGAAAAAACTATCTATGCCATGGTCACTAAAAGTCAACACTAGCTTAATGGCAGACAATCTTAATAGACTATTAAGATTAAAAAATGCATTTTGCAATAATGTACAGTATTGGGGATTTGTGCACATCAGTGTTTGAAAAACATCTTTTTGGCTTTCTGTTTGGAAAAGTGGGTTTCACGGCCTTCAGAACTAGTTTTGCTGTCATTCACGAGGGACATTTCCTCCAGAGAGGAAGAAAACTTGTATACTTTCAAAAGAACCTTCTGGTATTCTTTCCTGGGTCACTTTTTTGGGAAAGGAATGATGGATTCTCTTTGTTTCTTTAGCCTTCTTACTGGTGTGGGAGCCCCCAGACTGTTCTGGGAAAAGAGAAGGAAGAGGAGGAAGACCCAGAAAAAGCCTTGAAGAGTCAATTCATAGAGGAGGAGCCTTCGGACTTGGTGTCAGGCATCAAAATCAAACACCTTTTCAAGGTGAGCTGCTTCTGCTGGTTGCTCCGCTTCTAAGTCCCAAACCTGTCTGTGTTTGTGGTGATGCTGGTTGTTGGGGAAGGTTTCTAATGGACAGGTGTGTGGCTCTCAGAGCACTTCCTAAGAAAAATAAACATGCACTTGTTCGAGCAAGATCAAACTTTGTAAAATCGTGTGAGATTTCCAGAAAAGGTAACAAAAGTGGCCTATTGGCAGTGAGAGCTGCAGATCTCCCGTAAAACTGGATGAGGATGTGCAAAGCTCCAGCGTTCCTTCAGAAAGGGATTCTTCTTCTTGCTTCTCTGCAAGACTCTGCTGATATAGGTAGTGTCAACTCGTAAAGCATTCCTATGCTTGTTTTTGAGTTGCCATAAGCACTAGGGGGAAAATCCTGAAGGAGCAGTACAGAAGTTAAAACCAGAAGTACATTCCACACTTATCTTACAAAGATTGTAGCTAGGCTACCGGATCTTCTGCCCAGGAAAATCTTTCATTGGATATTTGATGGATGATACCCAGCCCATGAAGGTGCTTCGTTGGAGAATCTGATTTATGACACACTGAGGGGGAAGGAGGGAAACAGGGTCACAGGTGACCATAAATCATGTGTGTCAGAGTTGGCTTCATACTGGTCAATGCTGACATGTTGCTCCTAATAAATATTTTGGATTCTTTTGAAGCTTGGCTCGAAGCTCATGATAGGGATATCGCCGGAACCCTGACAGGTAGTATCTGGAAGAGATTCCTGCATACATGTTACGGGTGCATCAAATGGGGAGGCACATGGAAAGATGTATGTCACATGAGGTGCCTCTCACGGTTTGCTCTGTATTCCTGACCCCCTTCTAAGCACTGATGATATTACCTAGTTGGGTAATCAAATGTCTTCAAGAAAATAACCACACTCGGAGAACGCTTAAGACCCCTCACTTCAACCCTGAGTTACAAATAGTCTCTTCTATCAGCACTTATCTATAAACAGAACAAACTCCACTCCCTTCTAGCTCTGATGATGTTTCCTAGTTGGGTAGTGAAATGCCTGCAAGAAAACAACTAAGTTCAAAGAGCAACAAGGACCCCACAATCCTCCTCCCTTCTCCTCCTCCTCCTCCTCCTCCTCCTCCTCCTCCTCCTCCTCCTCCTCCTCCTCCTCCTCCTCCTTTTCCTCCACCACCACCACTACCACCACCAGTCTGCAAATGCCAGTCCCTTCCAGCACTGATGTTGTTGCCTAGTTGGGTAATGAAATGTCCACGAGAAAACAACCGAGCTCAGAGAGCACCAAGGAGTGCATAGTCCTGCTCTTCGTCTCCTTCCCCGTCACTTCTTCCTCCTCCTCCTCCACTTCACAAACTCCGCTCCCTTCTAGCTCTGATGGTGTTCTCTAGTTGGGTAGTGAAATGTCTGCAAGAAAACAACCAAGCTCAGGGGACCCCTCACTTCAACCCTGAGCTACAAATAGTCTCTTCTATTGACACTTATATATAAACAGAGGAAATTCCACTTCCCTCTAGTATTGATGATGTTGCCTAGCTGGGTAGTGAAATGTCTGCAAGAAAGCCGCCAAGCCCAGGGAGCACCAAGGACCTCACATTTCAACCCTGAGCTACAAATATTCTCTTTAATAGGTTCAATAAGTGTTTTTGTGACCCTTCAGTCATTTGATTCTATGTGCCGTATAACTTGAATACTCCAGGGCATTTTTGCTGAATCTGTTTCAGAAAAAGGACCTTTATCTTTATCCTTTTTTTTTCCTTGCTTTTCTGCAGGTGTTCAAAGTGGGAAACAAAACCAGAGAAGCTGTGAAGGACCTGACTCTTAATATGTACGAAGGACAAATCACTGTCCTTCTTGGACACAACGGGGCTGGAAAAACCACCACTTTGTCCATGCTGACAGGTGAAGCTTGGACCTAGCTTGGATCTGGAATTCAGACCATATCATCATCATCATCATCAGATCTAGAGGTCCCGTATGAACAAAAGAAAGCACTATCTTTTAAATGGAGCTCTATGAAAACCTTAGCTTTAAGGGAGAGTAGGAAGCTGAGTTGGACCTACCATTGAGCAGCAAGCATGAAAAGGCAGAAACTTCATAGAATAGAATAGAATAGAATAGAATAGAATAGAATAGAATAGAATAGAATAGAATAGAATAGAATAGAGCAGAATAGAGCAGAATAGAGCAGAATAGAGCAGAAACTTCATAGAATAGAATAGAATAGAGCAGAATAGAGCAGAAACTTCATAGAATAGAATAGAGCAGAATAGAATAGAATAGAATAGAGCAGAATAGAATAGAATAGAATAGAATAGAATAGAATAGAATAGAATAGAATAGAATAGAATAGAATAGAATAGAATAGAATAGAATAGAATAGAATTCTTTATTGGCCAAGGGTGATTGGACACACAAGGAATTTGTCTTGGTGCAAATGCTCTCAGTGTGCATAAAAGAAAAGATACATTCATCAAGAGTCAAGAATCACCAGGTACAACACTTAGTAATAGTCACAGGGTACAATAAGCAATCAAATCATACTAGGAAACAGTCAATATAAATCGTAAGGATACAAGCGACAAAGTTACAGTCATACAGTCACAAGTGGGAGGAAATGGGTGATAAGGAGTGATGGGAGGATTAATAGTAATGCGGACTTTGTAAATAGTTGGAGAGTGTTGAGGGAATTATTTGTTTAGCAGAGGGATGGCGTTCAGGGAAAAACTGTCCTTGTGTCTAGTTGTTCTGGTGTGCAATGCTCTATAGCATCGTTTTGAGGGAAGGAGTTGAAACAGTTTATGTCCAGGATGTGAGGGGTCTGTAAATATTTTCACAGCTTCTTTTTGACTTGTGCAGTATACAGGTCCTCAATGGAAGGCAGGTTGGTAGTAATTTTTTTGATGATGGGGTCATTAAAATATGATGATGAAGATGATTCTAATGTCTCTTAAATCTCCTTCTTCTATTGATTTATTTATAAATAATTCAGACTTTTATGACTTTTATGATTCTTATGTTGCCTGGAGTTATATTTCACCCTAAGCTGTGTCCCCTTTTTTTCCTTGGCTGTTTCTTAGGACTGTATCCCCCTACAAGTGGACAGGCGTACATCAATGGCTACGAAATCTCCCAAGACATGGTTCTCATCCGGAAGAGCCTGGGTCTTTGTCCTCAGCACGATGTCCTCTTTGACCACATGACGGTGGAAGAGCATCTGTACTTCTACTCTGGGGTAAAATTTTGGTCAATGTTTACTTGGACTTAAGGTTTAATTGGGCTTAGTTTTGGGGGAGGAAAATAAGGGGAAAAAATTCTAGCTCTGCCTACCAGCATCCGTGGGTCATCTGGCTAACGTTCTGTCAGTGTGTGAGAGAGCTGAGGGCTGTTTGGAAACCAAAAGAGTATTTGCTGTGTGAGCAAGAAGGAGACAACAAGGAGCCGGGGCGTGGCTTAGCTCAACTGTTCTGTACTAAAGCTGCTTGGTGCTGTGAAACTGAAACCAAAACTCCTCTCCTCTGCTTGTGTTTTGCATTTGGAACAGATTTCTTTTCAGGTGGGGAGGGGGAGTAGAACTCCTTAGCATCAGAGCATGTTAATAATAATAGTATACGAAATCCTAATGCTCTGATGGTCATTTCAAAAAATCCTTTCTTAGTGAGCCCCTAGAAGCCAAGGGGAACATAGGTGCCAAATTTCAAGTTTGTAGGCGTTGTTCAAGTTTTGGAGATTTTGTGATGATGCATGAGTGGCATTTTGCTTTTATATATATAGATGTATACAGTTTCCCAAAGCATAAACCGTAGTCACCGGCAACCAAAGGATAACCAAAGGCCCTTTGGAATAAAGGAAAGGGAAGGAGGGGCTTTCTAAGTGAAGGACACTTTAGAAGAAGCCATAGTGGGAAAATAAGTTTGCAGCAGTCATTAAGGGAATTTTGTGATCGAAAAGTGAGCTCATTAAAACCGGAAGTCAGTGCTGGTTTGGGGCAAAAACATCGTAAGAAACACAGTCACGTGACCACAGGACACTGGGAACGGTCATAAACGCAGGTCGTTGATGAGCTCTGGATGTGCAGTCACATGACTGCAACGGGGAGGAGGATTCTTGGGTTCCAGATTCAGGTCAAAACTCCCATTGTACGGTCCACTGTAACTTGGAACCTAGCACTTGTAAAACGAGGACTTCCTGGATGCAAGGCAGGGCTAGATGACCTCCAAGGTCGCTTCCAACTCATCTGTTAATCCCTAAGGCCAGGTTGAGACCTCACACCCTTTTTTTTTTCTTTTTTTTTCTCTTCCATCACAGCTGAAAGGATTTCCTGCTGAAAAATGCCCGGGGGAGATCACCCATATCCTGCACATCCTCAACTTACAAGAGAAACGGGGCACTTTGTCCAAGGCCCTTTCCGGAGGCATGAAACGCAAGCTCTCCATTGCCATCGCTCTCATCGGGGACTCCAAGGTGCGGCTCAGCCAAGCCCCTCACCCTGGTTCACCTGTGCAGGTGGTTCTGAGAGAGTCTGGTGGACTTGGTGCCTTTGCAGGGTGGATGGGGACCACCCAAACGGCAGAGGATGGAGTGGAGAGGTTGGGTGTCTCCACCATCTCGAGCTGTAGCTCTTGTTTTCCCATCAAGGTCCTTCTTTGTTTAAAATGTGAATGAAGGGTCACATTTTGTGGTACCTACGCCCTGCCATTTGGGAGGGTTGAACGGAGGGTGTGTGTGAACCTCCCGAAAAATTACAACAATCCTGGGCCCCAGACTAAGAGTGAATCATTACAGTGAGTTGGGTTCTTTGATTGAACAAGGGAGTTGAACCTAAATCTTTCCTCTTTTCTTTCTTTCTTTCTTTCTTTCTTTCTTTCTTTCTTTCTTTCTTTCTTTCTTTCTTTCTTTCTTTCTTTCTTTCTTTTTTCTTTCTTTCTCTTTCTTCCTTCCTTCCTTCTTTCCTTCCTTCCTTCCTTCCTTCTTTTTTCTTTTTCTTTCCTCCTTTCTTTCCTCCTTCCCTTCCTCTTTTCTTTCCTCCTTCCTCCTTCCCTTCCTCCTTTCTTTCCTTTTTCCTCCTTCCTCCTTCCCTTTCTCCTTCCCTTTCTCCTTTCTTTCCTCCTTCTTTCTTCCTTCCTCCTTCCCTTCCTCCTTTCTTTCCTCCTTCCTCCTTTCCCCCTTTCTCCTTCCCTTCCTCCTTTCTTTCCTCCTTCCCTCTTCCTCCTTCCCTTCCTCCTTTCCCTCTTCCCTTCCTACTTCGTTTCCTCCTTCTTCCTTCTTTCCTCCTCCCCTCCTTTCTTTCCTTCCTTCCTTCTTCCTTCCTTCCTTTCTTTCCGTCCCCCTTTCTTTCATAATAAAACTTTCATCTTCTCATTTTCAAACCATAATATCTACCACATGACCAAAATGAAAACAAAAGTGGATTTTTTTAGTCCACCTTTTAATGTTCGCATTCACATTCTTGATACAATGCATATGGTGGGGTCCTTCCAATAAGCTGACCTTAAACAGCCCAGGATGATAGAGAGGGGTGGCGAGTGGGGCTTTTCTCCCTTAGAAGGGGAATAATGACTAAATCAAACTACTTCAGGTTGCGTCCACTCCTCCCTCTTCCTTCTGGCTGTGCCGTTACGTCCACCACCTCTTTCCATTACGCTTCCCCAGTTCTCCATTCAAGACCTGAGAGGCTGGGTTCCAGCCACCTCGGGCCCACCAGATTGCAACCAATTCTCGACGCAACCCTAACCTCCCTCTTCTTTGCAGGTGGTGATGCTGGATGAACCTACCTCAGGCATGGACCCCGTTTCACGACGGGCCACGTGGGAGCTCCTGCAGCAGCAGCGGAGAACTCGCACCATCTTGCTCACCACCCATTTCATGGACGAGGCAGACCTGTTGGGCGACCGCATCGCCATTATGGCCAAGGGGGAGCTCCAGTGTTGTGGATCTTCCCTCTTTCTCAAGCATAAATATGGTGAGGAGATTCGACTTGGAATAATGTCACTGTCGCTTTGAATGCACACCAATCGGCATCCGTTGAAATGAGATTTCGTTGCTTGCAGCTCTCAGAGGGTCACCGCCTCCAATATACACTATATAAACATGACAAAATAAATAAATACAAAATTATGTATATACCCACGTATATTATATGAATACTAGCTCTATATCCGTGCTTCGCTATGAAACTATGTGGTCTGGCTTAGTTTTGGGGGGAGGAAAATAAGGGGAAAAATTTTCTGCCTCTGGTGGGTTGGTTTCCAAATGTTTCATGACCAGGATAAATAACATCTTCAGTGGAATTTAGGAGGTGTCAGTGTTCTTTTGTTTATAAGGGCTTCTGGTGTGGTTGTATCAAGTGACGGGTCAGGTGTGAGTCATCAGTGAGAGTCTTGTGACATGTCTTGTGATCGAGAGGTTACATCAGGTCAGGGTCATATAAGTTCTCCTTGAGCATAATTGGTAATTTTAAGGAAGTGTCCATATTCTTAGCAACAGCATGGAAGCGTTTTCCCATTGCTTTCTTCCAGAGAGTATTTTTTTGACTTCTGAGTCAATTCCTCAACTCTACATCCAATCCTGATGGAATTTTTCAAGTCCAACCATGGTTGGCTGTGTGTGGCCATCTCTTTAGCTCTGAAGGACATGAAAGTTAGGGGTGATGATGATCCCAAGAAAGCATCATCAGGCAATAATCCTTCTTCCTTTTCAGGTGCTGGGTACCACATGGTGATGGTGAAAGAGCCCTATTGCAACCTCGGAGAGATCTCCCACCTCATCTATCATTATGTCCCCAATGCTTCTCTGGAGAGCAACGTGGGGGCAGAATTGTCCTTCATTCTACCCAAGGAGAGCACGCACAAGTAATCCCACCCTTAATAACTACGGGGGATGCCCGGGTGGGGATTCAAGTTTGCCAAAGACTCAAAGTCTCAATGGAAGTGATGGGAGTTGGATTCAATTCACCTGGAGAACATGGAGGAGGCTTGAAGGAGGCCTCCTCCATTGTACCACCAATTTATCCCTTCAGTTTTGCTTGCATAATGGGACTTAACCATCTGTTGAACTCCAGTGCACTTCACCATGTCATAACCAAGGCCAAATTTGATCGTGGTTACCTCGGTCAAGGGCTCATTTGATTGAACCCAATTTCTGCACTCATCCTCTGCCCTGAAAAGCTCCGTGGGGTGGGTTTGAGGACCACGTCAGCCTTAAATGGAATTTGGTCGTATGGGTTGTCATATGTTGTGTGAACACACACAGCCAGAACTGAGTTTCCTAAGCTTTTGAACCTGATAGGCAGGGTTGAACAGAATAACAGGATAACAAAGCTGGGAGGGTCCTTGGAGGTCTTCTAGTCCAACCTCCTGCTAGAAGACCAGGTTATAGGTGCTCTCAGAATAGCTTAAAAGAATCTCAAACCATCTGTTTACCAGGCAGATGCACACACACACACACACACACACACACCCTCTAGCATTTCCCAATCTCTTAATTTTTGTCTTTTTTGACAGACAGGGCCAATTCCAAACAAAATTGTCACTCACTCTCCTTTTATTTTCTATGAGACCATTAGGCCTCTGTTATAGATAAAGATGACGGTAAAGGCTATGGTTTACTTCACAGCACATCTTCTCCTATATTGATTAAATTAATTACTAAGAGCCTCTTTTAAAATGAAGATTGTTACGGCTGACCTGAAGGGAGCTATCCATGGGCTTCTGAAAATCAACCTGGGTATGGCTGTGAATGTGGTGTCTGAATTCAAATCTTCTCCCTTACTTTTTCCTTCCAGATTTGAGGCTTTGTTCACAGAGCTGGAGTTACGCCGGGAAGAACTGGGCATTGCCAGTTATGGAGCTTCCGTTACTACAATGGAAGAGGTCTTCCTTAGGTAACTTTTTGATGAGCTTGCCAAGCGAGGTTGAAAGGTGGGCTTGTAAGATGAATTTGGCATGGGGTTGAAAGATGGGTTGAAAGGTGAACTTGGAAGGTGAGCGTGGGAGGTGGGTTTGGAAGGTCAGCTTGGAAGGTGGGTTTGGAAGGTGAGCTTGAAAGGTGGGCTTGGAAGGTCAGCTTGGAGGATGAATTTGGAAGATGAGCTTGAAAGATGGGTTGAAAGGTGAACTTGGAAGATGAGCTTGAAAAGTGAACTTGGAAAGTGAGCTTGGAAGGTGGGTTTGGAAGGTGAGCTTGGAAGATAAATTTGGCAGATGAGCTTGAAAGGTGGGTTGAAAGGTGAACTTGGAAGGTGAACTTGGAAGATGAACTTGGAAGATGAACTTGGAAGATGAGCTTGGAAGATGGGTTGGCCTTCTCAAGAGATCACATCCCATGAGGCTTGTTATGAGAGTAAAATTGCGGGGAGTGGGAGAAAGTAAAATTCTGAATTTGATCTTTCTTGAAGAGTTGGCAAGCTTGTGGATTCCAGCATGGACATCCAAGCCACCCAGCTGCCAGCTTTGCAGTACCAGCACGAACGGCGATCCAACGACTGGGCCACGGATGACTCCAGCAGCATGAGTGGCATGACAAACATGACCGATGACAGCGGGGCACTCATCACCGAAGATTGCTCTAACATTAAGCTGAACACAGGGGTGAGTCCCTAATACTTGCTTCCATTTGGTGGTTGGGTTCTTTTTTGGTGGAGAGAATAGCAAAGGGAAGACAGATAGTTCTCAACATACAACTACAATTGGGAGCAGAAATTCTGTGGCTAGACAAAGCGGTTGTTAAATGGGCCGCATCCAATTTGATGTCCTTTTGTTAAGTCAAACTGCAGTTGTTAACTAATCCAACTTTCCCCGCTGGCTTTGATTGTGGGAAGCTATCTGGGGTCACAAATGGTGATCACACAACCCTGGGATCCTGCAACTATTTGTAAATACATCCTGGTTGCCAAACACTTGAATTTTGATCATGCAGCCATAGGGTTGCTGCAATGGTTGTAAGTGCAAGGACCAGTCACAAATCACATTTTTTCAGTTCCGTTGTAAGTTCGAACAGTCGTTAAAAGAATGGTTATAAGTCAAGGACTCCCTGTGTTTTCGTCATGGTCCAAATTTTGAGGGGCGAATCCAGAGAACGGTTCAGTATTTGAAACAATCAGATACCAGCGGCAATAGAACTCATGATTTAAAATAAGGGGGGTTGCCTATACATTTTGATACCCTCTGGAGCCCCGAACTTGAAATCTGCAGAAATTTGGCAGCCTAAATTGCAGGAAGTCCTTGATTTATGATAGAAATGGAGCCCAGAATTCCTATTACTAACTAAGACAGTTGTGGAGTGAATTTTGCCCCGTTTTACAAACCTTTCTTGCCCCAGTTGTTAAATGAATCACTGCAGTTAGTCATCCATGGTAAAGTGAATTGGCCTTCCCCATTAATTTTGCTTGCCAGAAGGTTACAAAAAGGTTATCACGTGACTCCAGGACACTGCAAACCATTGTAAATATGAGCCGGTTGCTCCAAAGACTCTGAATTTTAATGCTGGCTGAGCGTGGCCATGGGGGGCGTGGCCTAGTCAGCCTCCTGCAACCTGGCGGGAAGGTGTTTTTGTCTCCCCGGACTCCGGAGGCTTTTCTTGAGCCTCCAGAAGGGCAAAAATGACCTTCCCGGACTCCGGAGGCTCTTTGGAAGCCAGAAACGGCCAGTTTTCAGCCTTCACAAGCTTCCTAGAGGCCTATTTTTCACCTTCCGCAAGACTCCGCGCACACCCTGCACTTACCTGCATCCAAAAGAGGCCACGTGGGAACTCCTGAGAGAGGAGGGGTGGAGTGGGTGGGGCCAGAACTTGGGGGTTCTCCAAACTACACAGAATCTTAACTAGGGGCGCTCCTGAACCCCTGCGAACTCCCAGCAGCCCAGCCCCGAGTAAAGGGGTTTGCAGAAAACTCACTCCCCTGTGTAAATCTCATCTTTTCTGCTCTCCTGTAGTTCTACCTCTGCTGCCAGCAGTTCTACGCCATGTTCATGAAGAGAGCTGTGTACAGCTGGCGCAACTGGAAGATGGTAGCAGCCCAGTTTTTGGTGCCTCTTATTTTCACTGCTTTTGCCTTGATCTCCGCCAAGACCTTCCCGGGACCGCAAGACTCTCCGTTGTTGAAGCTGACGTTAAATCCGTACGGACAAACCACGGTGCCTTTCTCCGTCTCCCAAGGCTCCAGTCTGGGCGAGAGGCTGGCAGCGCAGTACAGGGATGTGGTTGGTGCTCAGTGCCAGGAGCCGTTGGAGGTGGTAGGTCAGTGACAATCCAAAGTTTTCCTTCTAGAGCAGAACTCAGACACAAAGGGGGCGGGGGGGGGGGTCCTTTGTGCTCATAAGAGGTCAGCCTTTCTAGGTAGACCAGATAGAAAACACAACCTGATGAGCTAAGTCTAACTTTTATTGTAAGGCTACATTAAAAAGAAAAAGGGGTACGGTGGCCTAGCAGGATGTTGGGGTTCTCATTTGGAAGATGGGCAGTTTGAGACCCAAGTGTCAGGGGTGAGCTCCCACCTAGCAGTTCGCAAGCGTGCCAATGCAAGTAGATAAATAGGTACCATTTGGTGGGAAGGTAGCCACGTTCCATGTGCTTCGGCATACAGCCATGTTGGCCGTATGATCACAGAAGCATCTTTGGTCAACAGTGTCTCCCTCAATTAAGAAACGGAGATGACAATCAACCCTTAGATTTGGGAACAACTAGACAGGGGGAACCTTTATCCTTTATCTTTACATCAAAAGAATCTAGCAAGTCTAAAAGTACAAATCTCCCACCATCTTCTTTGGAGTCTGAGACTCTGGGAAGCTTCACCCATTATGTAGCTGTGGGCTACGCCCTCTTTTATCTGGACATTCCTTTCTTTGTTTCTGTTTGCCAAGGTTTTTCTCACATATCATTCCTTAAGCCTGCCTACATCATCGCTTGACTGCTGTCAACCCCTCGAGGTAGACCAGACCAGGAAATCTGCTGCATAAGGAAGCTAAAACCTCATTTATTGAGAATGACTAGAACAACACAAGTCAGACTTGGCTAGGCCTCATCCCCTTCTTATCATCTTCTTTTAATGACCCCATAATCTCTTGTGGGGTGCAGTCTGGGTAACTGAATGGAGCTAGCAGAGTGTTTACTGGTCAGATGCCCTTCCTGTCACCAGTGTGGAGTTTTGTTCAGCAGATACATTTTCATTGTGCAGAGAAAGAGAGAGAGAGAGAGAGAAATATCTGTCTCTACCTAGGATTGAACTCCTAGCCTCCTGGTTGTGAAGCAAGAGCTCCACCTCTAGGCCACTGTACCACTGCCTCACCTCCTTCTTCTATTCCAGTAAACTAGAGAAATGTCTGCTTGAGCCATTTCTGCATGTCATCTCTTTGTTTTAGGCTTTAAAAAAATGCTTCCATTCCTTAGAACAAGGGTGTCCAAACTTGGCAACTTTAAGACCTGTGATATAACAGTTTGCAAAGATCACACAGCAAATGTAGGTTTTAATTTACTTTTACTGAAGCTGCTGTAATTTTGAACCACTGTTAAATGGACAGTTGTAAGCCAAGGACTCCCTAGAGTTCTCACGGTTAGACATTCCTTAATTATCACTCTATAAAAAGCTTCAAAGCCTTCAAAGTTTAAACAGCCTTCGAAGTTACAAAGGTGCTTTTTTTTTTTCAAGAGGCAACTGGACATTCTGGTTTTTCTTTGAAGACGTTTCGCTTCTCATCCAAGAAGCTTCTTCAGCTCTGACTGGATGGTGGGGAAGGGAAGGACACAGACAAACCTCCAAGTGGCCTCAATGACCTTCTAAAAGGACGCAAATGACCAGCTGTCTGCAAGGAGTATAAATCCTTCCATTTCCCACCATCCTGTCAGAGTTGAAGAAGCTTCTTGGGTGAGAAGCAAAACGTCTTCAAAGAAAAAAAAACTAGAAAGTCCAGTTGCCTCTTGAAAAAGCACTTTTGGGACAACCATGACCTGGAGGACTGAGAATCTCTGTAGACCTTCAATGTTATAGTTTATGGCCCTTGTGGTTAGAAACATTAGTGTGGCCACATCCGCAATAAGTAGTGCTAATGGATGAAATGCAGGTACTAGTCAATGCGGGGGCCCTCTTGAGGACATCTTCACTCTATGAAATGGATGTCCTTTCAGGAGACTTGGAGGAATACCTCATCTCTCGAGCATCCGAAGAAGCCGGAGCCTTTAACGAGTACCACATAGCGGCAGCTTCTTTCCAAGAGACCTCGGACCAGATAGACGTCACCGCTCTTTTCAACAACCAAGCGTTTCATTCTCCTGCCACTGCGTTGCTGCTGGTGGACAATGCCTTGTTGAGGCTAATAGTGGGACCCAATGCCTCCATCACAGTGGCGAACTATCCGCAGCCTCGCAACATGACCGAGACAGCGAAGGACCAGCTCATGGAGTGAGTCCAAACTTCCTTTGTTTTTAATCTGTTTGCTTGCTTCGCGTATATCCCATCTGGCTTATGTACGCCCGTTCCTTATTTAGCAATCAAGTACCATTTCAAGGATCGGTATCAAGCAAGCTATCTCTGATTTCCCCATCCAGATCAATTGTAGTTCCACCAAAACTGAGATAAAATGTGTCAGGTAGCAATTTAAGAGCTGACCAGCTGATGCAATGATGTAACGATGGGAATGAGTCAGCAAGGTTTTGGGCTGTTATCCCTTTAAGAGCCTGTATAATAAAAAGAGGCCCTGTTAGGGCGTCTCTTTCTCTCTGTGTGTGTTCTTCCCTGCTGTAATTGCTGCTTGTTCGACCTCTGCCTAGAGTCCATGTATCTATAGTAGATATTCTTTTGTAGATAAAACCACTATTTATTATAAACCTCTGTTTGCTGTTATTGCTCCTGGGTTGTCTGACATAGTAAAGCTGACAAAATAGTTTCTGGACCTAACTTTTAAATGCAGTTTTCCAGCTAATGGTGCTTTGTCTTTGCAATATCCCGTAGAAGCCAGACAGGTTTTGCGATCGCCATTAACTTGCTTTACGGAATGGCCTCCTTATCCAGCACCTTTGCGCTCCTCCTGGTCAACGAGAGGGCCATCAAAGCCAAACACGTACAGTTTGTCAGCGGTGTTTACATGGTGAACTTCTGGCTCTCGGCGCTTCTATGGGACCTCATCAACTTCCTTACGCCTTGCACCCTCATTCTGGTGA
This sequence comes from Pseudonaja textilis, assembly GCF_900518735.1. The sequence continues at coordinate 8,208,656 of NW_020769332.1, read as the reverse complement.
GTCATTCCTGGATAGCCTGTGTCATGCAAGGAGCCCTGGGCGGCATAGTGGTTAGAATGCAGTATTGCAGGCTGGCTCTGTCCACTGCTCTCTGCCCTCATTTTACCCACCTCGGAAGGATGGAAGGCTGAGTCAATGTTGAGCCTGGAGAGAATTATACTGCCAAATTGCAGGTGGCCAGCAGGCAGCAGAAGTAGCCTGCAATGCTGCCTTCTAACCACTGTGCACCATAGAGGAAGAAAGGGAGGGAGGGAGGGAGGGAGGGAGGGAGGGAGGGAGGGAGGAAGGAAGGAAGGAAGGAAGGAAGGAAGGAAGGAAGGAAGGAAGGAAGGAAGGAAGGAGAAAAGGAAGAGCAATAGCAATAGCCCTTAGATTTTATGCTGCTTCACAGTGCTTTACAGCCCCCTCTAAGCGGTTTACAGAGTCAGCCTCTTGCCCCCCAACAATCTGGGTCCTCCTTTTACCCACCTCAGAAGGAGGGAAGGCTGAGTCAACCTTGAGCCTAGTGAGATTTGAACTGCCAAATTGCAGTCAGCCAGCAGTCAGCACAAGTAGACTGCAGTACTGCACTCCAACCACTGCGCCACCGTGGCTCATACCAAGTGAGCACATTAAATGATCCTTCTGAGTCTTAAACTGTAATAACCGTACTAATCATTTCTGTTGGTCTTTCTTCAGGTGATCTTCCAAGCCTTCGACATCAAAGCGTTCACTCAGGACAACCATCTCGTGGATATAATGCAGATATTTCTTCTGTATGGCTGGGCCATTATCCCTCTCATGTACCTCCTCAGCTTCCTCTTTTCTGTAGCAGCCACAGCCTACACCCGCCTCACCATCTTCAACATCTTCTCTGGCACAGCCACGTTCTTGGCGGTCGTCATCATGAGCATTCCCGGTAAAGCAATTTGGACTTCGTCGCTGTGGTTGAAACGTTTTCATGGCTTTGAGCCACCAAGGTTAACTTTGTTCTTCCCACCTGTCTTCTCTTCCAGAACTTGGAATGGTGGATCTTTCCAATATGTTGGATAAAATCTTTCTAATCCTACCCAACTACTGCTTGGGACAAAGTATCAGCAAGTTCTACCAGAATTACGAGTTCATTCAGTTCTGCACTTCTTCGTTCGAGTCGGTGCTCATCTGTAAAGTATTTAGTGAGTATCTTGGGCAGTTTTGAAGGAGACTATTTGGGACTCAGGGATGAAATGAAGGGTCCTTGGTGCTCTCTGAATTGGGTGGTTTTCTTTCAAATGACCCAACTAGGGAACATCATCAGTGCTAGAAGGGAATGGGGGATTTGTGGAGAGGAGGAGGTGGAGGAGAGAGGGAGTGGAGGAAGGATAGAGGAGGGAGGAGGAAGAGGAGGAGGAAGAGAATGACTGTGAGGTTCTTGGCGCTCTCTGAACACTGATGACGTTACCTACTTTGGGTA
>NW_020769332.1:8166738-8207214 GCF_900518735.1 Pseudonaja textilis | reverse complement strand
AAAGTGTAGACACACTCAGAACATATTGATGGGTTATCAAGCAACTGAAAAGAGGTCAACTTTTAGCTTCGTTACCAAGTTCTCAGTCCCAACAGACCATTATATTAGATCGTCTGATGTAGTATATTTCTTAAGGTAAGTATTATGAGTTAATTAGGTGACACTGAATTAGGTTCAACTTCTGGTATGGACAAATGCCCACCATCCTAATCTTATTTAGTAATCATTCCAATATCAATCTCATCCATAGACCTTATCTATTATCTTCCCTTTCTTCCATTCCCCCGACTTTTTCAAGTGTAATTGTTTTCCCTAGTTCCTCATCCACTCTCCTCACCTGCCCAAAGGACGTAAGTATCTACTTGCTAATTGACCACTGAAGGAAGCAGTCAAGCTTTGTCCAGGATTGACCAATTCTTTAGAACCAGGTCATGGTTCTCTTGGGAACCATCCTGAAATCCATAGCTCAAGTGCATTTATCTTAGTTCTTTCGTTCTTTCTCAACTGTCCAGTTTTCATAGCCTGGCATTATCATAGGAGGGTTCATTGCTTCAACACTTCTGATCTTTGTTGCAATAGAAATGACTAACCTTCATAAAATAGACAAAGTCCACATGTTCCCTTGTCCGGGTGGTGATTTAAGAGCTGACCAGCTGATGCAGTAATATAATGATGGGAATGAGTCAGCAAAGTTTTTTGGCTGTTATCCCTTTAAGAGCCTATTTAATAAGAAGAGGCCCTGTTAGAGCGTCTCTTTCTCTCACTGTGTGTTCTTCCCTGCTGTAATTGCTGCTTGTTTGACTACTGCCTATAGTACATGTATGTATAGTATTCTTTTGTAGATAAAACCACTATTTATTACAAACCTCTGTTTGCTGTTATTGCTCCTGCATTGTCTCACTTAGTAAAGCTGTGCACCCTCTGACATCCTTGCCCCAAACCCAGCAACACCACCCATCTCAACCCCATAACTCTGTCCTCTTTGCATAATTGTCCCATACCCTTGACTCTCAGTTAGAAGATTGGTGGAGACTTCACCCATCGGAAGATTGCTGTCTCCTGAAATCATCCTTTTTTTGTCCTCTTCTCCTCTCATTCCTCTTCCAGATATCACCTACCAGACAAACTACTTTGCTTGGGAAAGCCCAGGCGTTGGAAAATACTTGACAGCTATGGCAGCTCAAGGGCTTTCCTTCCTTCTCCTGCTCTTTCTCATCGAGACTAACCTTCTCTGGAGAATGAGGACCATTGTTTGCGACATACGGCGGAGGCGGAAATGGGTGAGGCTTTCCTACCAAGGAATCCCTTCCTTGGCTGAGTCCTTCAGAGTTTCTCAATATTGCATGTAGATTAACTTTCTACCCAAATTTCTCATGATGTCATGGAGGGAGGAAGAAGGTGGCATCATCTGATGAAAGCAAAGCGAATTGTTGGCATCTGGGAATGCAATAACAATAGCGATAATGATAACAATAACAGTAACAACAACAACAATAACAATTGTTAGGAGGAGGAGGAGGAGGTTTGGTAATAATAAGATAAGGTTTGGTTCATTGACATTGACACGCAGCAAGAAAAAAAATCACAAAGTATTGGGACTTATAAATTGAAGTTGAGCAACTTTGGAAAAAGAAATCATGTGTTATCCCAATTGTAATTGGACCCCTTGGAGTAATACCTAAAGGGCTACCTCGCTATTCAGAAATTCTCCATTTATCAGACTTGAGTACCCTGATTCTACAAAAAAAACACCCTACTTGGAACAGCTTATATCCTCCGACGCTACCTTAACAGTTCCAAGGTCCTTGGTTAGGACTTGAGCTGTTGAGCTACCAACCAGCCCCAAAGGCTGTGAATCTCACTAAAGATTAAATAATAATAATAATAAAGTAATAATAATAATAAAGTAATAATAATAATAATAATAGTAGTAGTCTATTGTCATTGTACGTATATACACAATATACGCATACAATGAAATTCACTTAACACCCAGAGACCCAACACACACACACACACACACACACACACACGACAATCCCAAAACACCTCCCTACCCACCAAAATTCCCCATCCCCTAAAAACACGCAAGCATCCACACAACAGACCAAATAATGCTGTCCAACAGCTCACTGATGATGGTCCTTAAGTTCATTGTTAAGTGCAATTATAGCTCTGGGATAAAAACTGTTCAGAAAAACATGTCGTCTGAGTTTTAATGGTTCGGTATCTTCTGCCAGAAGGCAACAGTTTCACAAAGATTGTGAGCAGCATGGGAAGAGTCTGAGAATGTTGTGCGACTTCCTCAAACAGCGAGATGCGAAGATGTCATGAAAGGGCTGGTAGCTGGAGCTTGAAGATATCCTGGGCAGTTTTAATGATTCTCTGTAGAGCTCTGTAGGCCTTGGAAGACTGTTGAGTAGATCTCAACAGTCTTCCAAGAATTGCTACCTCAGTATACTATGGTGGGGGAAAGATTAAAACCTGTTGTGTAGTCATATTAAGTACAGGTAATCCTTGACTTACAACAGTTTGTTTAGTGACTGTTCACTGTGGTCACATGATCAAAATTCAAGATGTTTGGCAACTGACTCATATTTATGACGGTTGCAGCATCCCGGGGGTCATGTGATCCCCTTTTGCGACCTTCTAATGATCAAAATCAATGGGGAAGCCAGACTCACTTAACAACCGGGTTACTAACTGCAGTGATTCACTTAAGAACTGTGGCAAAGAGGTCATAAAATGGAGCAACACTCGCTTAACCTCTGTCTCACTTAGCAACATAAATTTTGGGCTCCTTGATTTACACAGTCCTTAATTTACAACCAACATTAAGCCCAAGATTTCTTTTGCTTAAGCGGGACAGTTTTTAAGTGAATCCTGTCCCAATTTTATAATATTTTGGCTATCATTGTTAAGAGAATTCACTGACGTTTTTAAGGAAGGAAGGAAGGAAGGAAGGAAGGAAGGAAGAAGAAAAGGAATAGCAATAGCACTTAGATTTATATATTGCTTCACAGTGCTTTTACAGCCCACTCTAAGCAGTTTACAGAGTCAGCCTATTGTCCCCAATAATCTGGCTCCTCATTTTACCCACCATGGAAGGATGGAAGGCTGAGTCAAAACTTTGAGCCGGTGAGAATCGAACTGCCAAATTGCAGGCAGCCAGCAGTCAGCAGTCAGCAGAAGTAGCTTGCAGTACTGCAGTTTAACCACTGCGGCACCGTGGCTCATTTGCTTGATTTTTCATGCCGTTCAACAGGTCATGCTGCTAAACCAGGTTCCGGTGCTTCCAGAAGACCGGGATGTTGCTGATGAAAGAAAGAAGGTTCTGGAATCTCCAGTAGCATCAATTTCTTCTCTGAATAGTCCTCTGGTGATTAAGGAGCTTACCAAGGTAGATGTTCAAGGTAGCTTCTAAAACTCCCTGTTATCGCTCACCAAAACCTCGTCAAAATAATGTAAACCACATTTGAAGCAGAGGTTCTGACCAAGTTCTGGAGAACCGGTAGTGGAAATTATGAGTGGTTCAGAGAACCGGCAAATCCCACCTCTGACTGGTCCCGCCAACCCCATCTCTTCTCTGCCTCCCATTGAGTCCCAGCTGATTGGCTGGGTCTTCTTTGGTTGCCCTGCACAGGAGAACGGAGCTGGAAAGCAGGTTAGAGGGGTGGGGAGGGAATGCAGATTTTGCAGTATACCTTCCCTTGCCACGCCCACCAAGCCACGCCCACAGACTCTGACTGGCCCCGCCAACCCCATCTATTCTCCGCCTCCTGAGTCCCAGTTGATCAGCTGGGTTGCTATTGGTTGCCCTGCACAGGAGAAGGGAGCTGGAAAGCAGGTCAGTGGGATGGGGAGGGAATGGGGATTTTGCAGGATCCTTCCCCTGCCATGCCCACCAAGCCACGCCCACCAAGCCACACCCACAGAACCGGTAGTAAAAAAAAATTGAATCCCACCACTGTTTTGAAGTACATACTTTTTATGCAAAAAAAAAAATTCCACCTGAAGAAATAGTAGATGGTTTTACTGGTCCCTGAAGTCTAGAAAGTAACTGTGGTTCTCCAGAAAAGTTTTACATATTTATGTTGTTTCTCCATAATGTTAATGTTAGACCCTTAAATCTCAGTATAAGCCATAAAGATAATAGAAACCTTCTAAACATAGAACTGGCTTTCCGTGAAAAAAGATTGGCTTTTATTTATTGATTTGATGTTCATCCTGCTTCATTCTGAGGCCAGCTCAAGACCGTGTCCATAGCTCCATGTTCGTAGCTTAAGGAAGAGAATTTATGGCCTCTTGGTTTCTAGTCTGATGCTTTAACCACTGCACCTAACTACCTCTCTACACTAAACTTTTTCTTGGATTATGGTAGGACGCAGGTTCTTTGTTGTTGGTTGAAAACGTTGAGAACCACTGGAGTGGATTCTCTCAACCTTGACAACGTGAAGATATAGGTGGACTTGAACTCTCAGAATTCAGGGTTCTGGGAAGTGAAGTCCATACGCCTTAAAGTTGCGAAGATGGAGAAATTTTACACTAGAGCAGCGGCTCCCGACCCTTTGGCTAACATGAATTTAACAAATTCATCAGTCAATTGCAAAAGGCAGCTTGACTTGGAATAGCTTACATCCTGAGATGACAACCACATCTATCTACCCCAGGTTCTTGGGAAGGACTTGATAGGTACACAAAAATGCCAAATCCAATCTGACTGTGCAACCAGCCACAGTAGCACATAATAATAAATGATTATTTATTTATAAGTCTACAATAATGAAGTAAATGATAATGAATAGTATTAGCAGCAATAAGGCCAACTTTGTGTGTTTTACATCTGCCACTGTTGGGTTTTTTTTCCCCACTTTTGTTTTTCCAGGTGTATAGTAGCAGGGATTCTTGTCTGGCTGTGGACAGAATCTCTCTTGCGGTCAGCAAGGGAGAATGCTTTGGCCTTCTGGGTTTCAACGGGGCGGGCAAAACCACAACCTTCAAGATGCTAACAGGGGACGAGAGCATCACATCGGGAGACGCTTATGTGGATGGACACAGCATCCTGGGCAATATCAAAAAGGTAACGGGAGAGTTGAGGCAGAGTGGCCTAGTGGCCTAGAGATGGAGATATTTCTCTCTCTGAGAGCAATGAGTAATTGCTGTGAACACCACAGAAGCGTCAAGAAGGGCATCCGGCCAGTAAACGCTCAGCTCCATTCAGTCGCCATGACCCCACCCCGAAGCAAGGGATTACGGGGTCATTAAAAAAAAATGGGGGAGTTGAGAACAGGCAACAACATGTTGTTGATGAAGTTGACAAAGTCATGGATTCCTGTTCTAGGTTAGATAATTCCAGTTTTGTCTTTGGGGGACCCTGAGGAATTTTTGCTGACAATATCTGCAGTGGGCTAACTCATAGGTCCAGGGGATTGAGTTCTCCAGATTCTGTAGTTTGCAAAAAGACAAAGCAACAGGTCAGTTGAGAGGAGGAGGAAATATCAGGTGTCCAAATCCTACTTCAGATTCATTTCTGATGGGGATATTGTGGCCCTTATTGGGAGATATAGGGAGACTTCCAAGCTTTGTTGGGAACTCCAAACCTTTGCCTTCAACACCTTTCAAAAATGTCTGGCAAATTGCTATTTTGACTATGAGAAGAGAAGAAGAAGCCATCTCTTTAGGATATGGTATTTAAGTAAATAAACTAAATTAAACTTGGCCTTCTGCATCTTTATCTTGACCTCTGTCCACCTCTGGGGGTGTGAATTCCAGCACATCATTCAAGGGCCATCTACAGTGGTTGGCCGTTCCACAACCTTGATTTGAGCTCAGTCTTGAGAAGCTCCCAGGAGCCCCAAACATCTTGGGGGCTAGGGAGATCCAGAACACACTATGTGTTCTCCTTTCCGGTTGTTGTTATTTCTTGGCAAATTCTAACCTCAAGCGCATTTCTCACAAGCTCTCAAAGAGCAGCACTGAGCATTTGGAAGGAAAAGACACAATTGCTAAGTGCAGTTAGGATCCTTCTAAGTGCTGGTTTTCTTGCTTACATGTCTACCTCAAGGAGAATAAGTGGGAATTGTCCCTTATTTGCACCATACTGACTGAACATGAGCAGTTTGTGGTTTGTGGTTGAGCAAGGACTTAAATCTGGGTCTTCTTGGTTTCACCTGAGCCCCTAATCTGGTTTGGAGGAGCATCCTGGGGGCTACTAGCTATGGAGCTAGTTGTCCAAAGTTCACCTCCATACGGAGAAACCAGGATAATTGGGACCATCACCGTCTCATAAGCAGGTAGGTTGGAGATGTTCTTCTCAACTTGATTTGATCTGCCTCCAGATCCAGCAGCGGATTGGCTACTGTCCTCAATTTGATGCACTTTTGGATCACATGACTGGAAGGGAGACCTTGAGCATGTACGCCCGACTGCGGGGCATCCCTGAACGCTACATCGGCAGCTGTGTGGAGAACATGCTTCGTGGGTTGCTCTTAGAACCTCATGCCAACAAACTCATCCGCACATACAGGTGAGAAGCCTTCTGAACCTCCTGCACTCATCCATGATGGGAGGTGGGATGAAGTGGGAGCAGGGGCTTTGTTTCATGATCAGAAATGTGCTGGTGGCAACTGGGTGTGGTCCCACCATTCGTGACCTTCCTCTTCTCTGTCTCTGCAGTGGTGGGAACAAGCGGAAACTGAGTGCAGGAATTTCTCTCATTGGTGGACCTCCTGTGGTGTTCCTGGATGAACCCTCCACGGGCATGGACCCTGTGGCCAGGCGCCTATTATGGGATGCAGTCGCTCGGACACGAGAGTGTGGGAAGTCCATCATTATCACTTCTCACAGGTTGGGCCTGTTTCTCTGTCTTCCATCACCTTGGGAAAAGATACGGATATCTGCCAATCTCTAGGCCAATGGTTCTCCATCTTGGCTGGTGCTTGAAGATCTGTGGACTCTTGCGCTTGCTGTTCTAACATCTACATCCTTCTCCTGCAGCATGGAAGAATGTGAAGCTCTGTGTACCAGGTTGGCCATCATGGTCAACGGGCAATTCAAGTGCCTGGGCAGCCCTCAGCACCTGAAGAGCAAGTTTGGCAGTGGATATACCCTGCTGGCCAAAACCCACTGTGATGAAGAAGGCCACGTAGAAGACTTCAAGGCCTTCGTGGAGAAGACATTTCCTGGTAAGCCAGCTTTGGGATCAAGCATGTCTTCCAGCTGCTCATATCTGACCAGCCTTCCCACCTACAGGTAGTCCTTAGGACCCGTGGCTTAGTTGACTATTCAAAGTTATTGATGGAACTTGCGACATTGTTTTCGAAGTTCCAACTTCATGCCCCCAGATCCTGTGATCACATGACCGCATTTTGGGTGGCCAGCAACCAACTTGCGTTTATGGTTGTTTATATGTTCAAAACTTGAGCACATTTGACAACATTTTTGCTGAAAACTGACATTTATTTCCGGTTTTTGGTAAAACTGGGCCATAGCAAACAATTGTTCATTTAATGACCATGATGGTGAGTTAAACAAGCCCAGAGCAACAAGATAACATTCAGAAGTGATTCAGGCAGGCAGTTCCCTGATTCCCTGAAGCATGAACGATTGAGAAGGTCCAACAGAATCAGCCTTGCAAGATGTGGTTATTAGAGCAAATCTGTAGAGAAGAGCAGGCACAGCTGGGGGAGGGGGTGGGGGAGTTAAGTGTGTCATAAGCTTAGAGTCATTACATTGCCAGAAACATCCAAGTTCAACCCCTCTTGATATTTTGTTGACTCTTATCTGGTGCCAATTTAGTATTGAACTTTAGTTGACTAGATTCTTGGATATACATTTGACTTGAGCAATAGATCTTGAACTGCAACTCAATGCATGGCCTTGATACTTTGCGCCTTTTTAAAATCTTTCTTGGGAAATTGATTTACTGGTCTAGTTCAGGGGTCCCCAACCTGGGCAACTTTAAGACTTGTGGACTTCAACTCCCAGAATTCCTCATCCAGAAATTCTGGGAGTTGAAGTCCGCAAGTCTTAAAGTTGCCAAGGTTGGAGGAGACCCCTGGACTAGTCTACTTAATGGGATTGACTGCATGGGACATTTGCAGTCTATTCTACTTATCGCAGAACATTTCATTGGGGCATTAAAATTCAGAGTGGCACCTGGAAGGCAAGGTAGGAAACGAGGACAGAGACTTTCAACAAATTATTGACCACAGTTAAGAACGATTGCAGTTTGATTTTGAGGGAATGTGGTTGTCTTGGGAAGCAGAACTTGGCTATATCTTCTTTTTTCCCTTTCCCAGAGAGTGTCCTGAAGCATGAACACCAGGGGATGGTCCATTACCACCTCACCAATAAGAACCTCAGTTGGGCACAGGTAAGGCTGGAGCAATGGCCAATGGGGGTGTACAAAGGCGAACATGGGAGGATCTAGAACAGCTCAACCTGTGAAAGCTAAGATCTTCAGTAGTGACTCCCAACTTCCTTTTCCCTTTTAGCCTTGATATCTTACAAGCTTCTAAGCCTTGGAAAAAGTATTCTGTTAATTACCCCTTTCTCTCCCTGTGTGTCTTGCATCTCCCAGGTGTTTGGGACACTCGAAAAAGCCAAAGAGAAGTATTGCATAGAAGATTACTCCGTAAGCCAAATCTCCTTGGAGCAAGTCTTTATGAGTTTCACCCGTTTCCAGCACTACACAGAAGATTGCGAGAAATGAGTCTTAAGTCTTCTCCAGCCTCTTTTGGCGGACTGACCTGTTGCCTATAAGATAGTCTATAAAGAGAAGGTAATTTATAGTATCAGCCATGTCTCCAACAACAAGAAGAATGGACATAGTCTCATTGGACAATTGGTACACCACTGTACTGACTTTATGAAGTTGAATGCGTGGGTTGTGTGGATGTGTTGTATGTCCATTTGTCTGTGTGAGGCATGAGAAGGAGGAGGAATGCTTAACCAACTTTCAAGGCAGCTGGGATGTCCTACCAACTCTCACTCCATTTTGATGACAATGGGAGGGCATAGCCTACTAACAGTCGTGGAAGCAGCTAACCCTGAATCCTGGGACAGTTCAGTATCTTGGATGCTAGGATGCTAGTTTCTTCTTCCTTTTCCAGCCTCCCAATCTCATCTTCTTGAGAAGTTTCCACTGGACCAGTGTTGGTGTCATTGGCCCGCCTGCATGTCCCCAGTTTTGGAGCATTGACAGCACATATTCACCCATGTGGTTGTGATCCATATCTATATGTTCAGGCAAAAAACTCTTTGGAATGAACCCACTTGTGGTCTTTTGGATGGTTTGCATCTTTTAGATGATGAAAAAGCAAATAAGTGAAAGAAGCAAGCCATTTTGAGCCCTACCTTAGATGGTATCCGGGAAATTGACTCTGCTCTTCAAGAACTAGTGAAGCAAGATTTAATATCTCCACTTTCTTGGTGAGAATTAGACAAGTTTGTTTTGACAGTCTTCAGCATCCATACTGCATATACCAGTATCCAAATCTCTTTTCTTCTGCTCTCTGAAGATCTCATGAACATCAGATCACAAGCAGCAACCATGAGCTTTCTCATTGCAAAGCTGCTTTTGATGCCATTTTCCCGGTCTGGGTGCCCTCAGGATGGATGTGGACTTCCAACTTCCAGGAGTCCCCAGCCAGCATGCCACTCCTGAGAACTCTGGACCTTGGTATTTGTACCTCTAGAACTCATTCAGGCCAAGGAAGTTGATTCAGAGAGATCGTCTTGAAAAACCCAAGAGTTTGACGTTCACATCAGCTCCAAATTGTTGTTAGCTGCCACAAGGTAGAACAGGAGTCTTCCAACTTGACAGCCTTAAGACTTGTGGGCTTCAATTCCCAGAATTCCTCCTCCAGTCATGTTAGCTCAGGAATTCTGTGAACTGAAGTCCACAAGTCTTAAAGCTGTCAAGTTTGAAGACCCTTGAGGTAGACGATCCATTTTGTGGCTATCTTATTGCCAGCTAACTCTTGTAGACTTTCTGGATTTGGCAATAAAGCCATAGCTCTGTTTCTGGAAATATAGAAAGTCAATGAATTCACCTTCAGTGAACCTTCCTTCCATCCATCTGTCCTTTCCATATCTGTATTCCTTCCTTCCTTTCTTCTATATCTGTATTACTTCCTCCCTTCCTCCCTCCCTCTACTTCTAAATGCTTCTGGAAGATGCTTCTAGACCATAATAAGTAAGCTTGGAAATGACAGTGGTTGGGTTTTTAAGGCAGGCCAGCTTCTCGGGCATCAGAGAATTACTCTCTGCACAATCCTTCCCTTCTGAGTAGTTCAGTCAAATGATGGTTGCATCTCAGTTTTCAGTTGTGGTTTCCCTTGCTGCACCGAAAGTGTGAGGCCAGAGTCCACAATCCATCTGCCAGTTGTGTCTTGCAAAAGAGAGCATTCTCGGGATCTAAAAAAAAAGACTTCCCGTGCTTTTCGTCTCTGCATAAAGGACTAGGGCTTAAACTCATGACAATTTGAATCAATGCAAAAACTCTTTGCTACTTGAATCAATCAATGACACATGGAATGTATATTATCTGAGCATCTGCACCTCCGTTAGTCAGAGGAGAATTGGAAAATATGTGGCACCAGGAAGGAAAGAACTAAAGGAACGCTCAGGTTTTGTTTTGTGCTATTTCTGAATTAATAGTTAACTTTTAGTTTGGGCTTCTGGTGCAGGTGTTATATAGTTTGTCCTTTAGCTGGTCTGTGCCTTTTGGTACTTGCCTCTGTGTGGAGTCTTATCAATGCAAACACACTTCTTTCTGTTAAGAAGAGCAGAACGCTGAACGCCCAGAAGCTATTTGACTTTAAAAAATCATCCTCTTTTTTGAAAATTATGTCAACTCTTTTTAACCATAATGTCAGTGTTCCAACCACTCCTTTCCCAGGTGCAGGATGGCTTGTCCTTGACTCAGAAGAAGAACGTTGTTCCCAGGCCGTAGAATGTGGCAGCGTGGAAGCTTATAAGTAAAATATGGCTTCCAAAGCTGATACATGCTGTATTATCTGGACCCGGTTTCTAAACAGACACGCAAAACTACCTATGTTCTCTTCACAAAGAACTTCCTTACGAGGTCCATTGAATAGCTTTAGATTTTTTTAAAAAAAGTGGCAAACCAACCATTCGAAACCCCACGACGGCTACAAGAAGCAGAGTTTGAAGGCAAGTCCAGAAACCCTTTTTAAAATTACACAAAGGAGCAAATCAGGTGGAGTGAGTCCTGAGTTTAGGACACTCACTCTGTCATTGGATGCGGTCGTGTTTTCCAACGGGATAGAAGGAAATCTGTGCTTCTAATTGTCCTCCTAGCCCTGGATACCAGTTGTTAGAAGCGATGATTTGGAATAACAGTTTGTGTTTCCTGTTCAACCTATAGGCCACTGTGAGATTTTTGATTGTTGCACGCTGCTGGTACCTTGTGTGCCTCTAGCAAGATTCAGTTGTATGGCTTTATTTATTTCAAACATTTGTATAGCTGCCCATCTTACAATCAGCTCTGGGTAGACCCCCCAATCAATTGGACTTGGTTACAACTAAGTCAGCAGAGTCTGCTAAACACCAACCAAGGCTATTTCAACAAGCGTTGTAGACTTCTCCTCCTCCTCCTCCCCCCTTTCCCTCTTCTTCCTCCTTCTCTTCCTCTTCCTTCTCCTCAATTAACCAGTGGAACAGCTTCCTTCCAGAAATCATGGGCACTTCATCACTGGAGTTTTTTAAGAAGAGACACCAGACAGTCATTTGTCTAAAATAGCATAGGACAGGTTCTCCTGCTTGAGCAGTGGGCTGGACTAGAGGACCTCCAAGGTCCCTTCCAGCTCTATTCTATTCCTTCTCCTTCCTCCTCTTCCCCCTTCCTCCTCCTCTTCCTCCTCCTCCCTCTTCTTCTCCCCTTCCTCTTCCTCCTCCTCTTCCCCCTTCCTCCTCCTCCCTCTTCTTCTCCCCCTCCTCTTCCTCCTCCTCCTCTTCCCCCTTCCTCCTCCTCCTCCTCCCTCTTCTCCTCCTCCTCCTCCTCCTCCTCCTCCTCCTCCTCCTCCTCCTCCTCCTCTTCCTTCCACTCCTTCCTTCCTCCTCTTCCCTCCATATTTCATCCCAATCCAGGATCTTTAATGGCAGTCCTTTCCCATCAATGCAGGGGGCAAGGAAGAGAATCAATCCTGTTAGAAGAAGTTGAGATGGACCCCTCCTTTGTGGTCTGTCGGTAGATTGGGCTGTTTCAAGGGATTGGTAAGGCACCATGACAAGGTTGGAGGTTTTTTGGGTGGGGTGAGGGGTTTTTTTTCCTTTTTTCTCAAGCCGTGTGAGAAAGGCATCGGTGGGTGAGGCCCCTTTCTCCCTTGTGAAAGAAAGCCCCTCTGTTCTTTGATCCCCAAATCTCCTGCGGTCCAGTTTTCAGGGATGACCCATCTTCAGACCCACCGTGAGTTTGGGCAGCTTCGGTTCCTCCTTGGCTGCGGTCCGCAGCAGATGCACAACAGGAAGCAGTGTTGTGCTGCCCAGCAGAGGCTCAGCCAGAAGATTCCCGCGATCTTGCCCGTCATTGCAAGTGGCGTGGAAATATTCCTCCTCGTAGAAGGGCTCAGAGGAAGAACTCTTGACTTCCTTCCCTGCCCCCTGGGATCTCTTCAATGGGACCATCACTTCCCCCTCCCCGCAAAGGCGTCAGTGGCTTTGAAAAGATGATTACGGGGACTGGAGGCTAAAACATACAACGAACCGTTGCAGGAACTGGGCCTGACTAGTCTAGGGAAGAGAAGAACCAGGGGAGACATCAAATAGAATAGAGCTGGAAGGAACCTTGGAGGTCTTCTAGTCCAGCCCTCTGCTCAGGCAGGAGAACCTATACATCTCAAGACAAGTGACCGTCCAGTCTCTTCTGAAAAACCTCCAGTGATGGACATCAGTCTTCCAATATTTGAGGGGCTGCCACAGAGAGGAGGAAGGGGGGTCAAGCTGTTTTCTAAAGCACCCAAAGGTCGGACAAGGAATCATGGATGGAAACTGATCAAGGAGAGATTCAACCTGGAAATAAAGGAGGAATTTTCTGACAGTGAGAAAAATCAAATTGCCTTCAGAAGTCATGGGAGCTTCATCACTGGAGGCTTTCAAGAAGAGATTGGACCGCAAACGGTCAGAAATGGTGTAGAGACTCCTGCTTGGGTGAGGGGGTTGGACTAGATGATCCCTACCACAATTTAGCCACAATGGACCATTTTCATTCCCCTCTCGGTGTAAGGTTTCCGTTTTTCCCAAACGCTTGTTGCAAAATGTTCTTAAGTTGTCCACACCTGTTTTTTTTTGGTCATGGCTGATTGGTTAGAGTTGGTATTTTGGCTCACACTACAGTTCCCTTCCTCTTGCACAAGTCCCTGCATTTTTTGCACAGTGTGTGTGTGTGCGTGCGTGCGTGTTGGGCCTGTGCGTGCATGTTTGTGCGAATCCAGTTTGCACTCCGATTTCTCAGGTCTTGTCTTGGCATCCTTCGCAAGACGCTAGACCTCAAGTGATTTTTAGGTGAGAAAAGAGATTGGGGGGGTGGGGGGGAAATCCAAGGATTGGAAAGTTATTATTTTGTTTTGTTTTCCTCTCCGGCTCTTGGCTGTGTGAAATACATTGTGGTGGAACTTGCCACGGATTAAGCCACAAAGATGTCCATAAGCTATGATGGTTTCTAATGTGTGTGTGTCATTATTATTTTTTTTAATACGTTCACGTTTTTCTCTTCCGTATTTTGGCTTAAGTTTTAGAATTGGGGTTGGGCACTTTTTGTGTCTGCATGCCAAAAGGGAGTACTCGCTAGAAAAAAAAATTAAAAAGAAAAGGAAGGTAGGTCAAAAGTAGACAAGGGGTGAGCTCATTTCTCAGAGGTGTATGTCTGCTCACTCCGTTGCTCTTCTGTACCGAAATCAGCTGCAGTGGTGACATTTCCCCATCTCAAAACCAAGAAAATAAACTGGATTTTCAGACACAGAGACTCCCGAGTGTTTCTTACGCATGATGCACGTTTACCCTTGCACTACAGAGTGTCCTTGACTTAAAGCAGACCCTCCAGAGTTACGACGACACTGAAAAATATAACTTACGACCGCTTTTCACACTTGACACCTTTGCAGCATCCGCCATGGTCATGTGACCCAAATTGAGACGCTTGTCAACTGGCATGTATTTATGCCGGTTGCAGAGTCCTGGGGTCATGTGATCTCCTTTTGCAACCTTCTGACAAGCGTAGTCAGAAAGAGCCTTTTTTTTTTTAATCTTCCAGGACCTTAAACAAGAGAAGCTCACTATCAATGACCTTTTCGACATTTAAGAAAGTCAATGGAACTTGTTTTTCATTATGTTTCTCCAAAAGTTCCAGGAATGTCCAAAGCACATCTAGTAATTCTCCTTTTAATTGATTTTTAGGTGAAAATCCACAATGATTCTCATGAATAAACCTCCTGCAAAATTATTTTCAGTCTGACTTACAAGAGTTTTAGTGACCGCTCAAAGTTACGACGGCACTGAAAAAAATGTTACAATCATTTTTCACACTTAACGGCTGTTAAGATGCGTGACTTATATTTATGATGGTTGCAATATCCCAAGGTCACGCGAGCCCCTGTTGTGACCTTCTGACAAAGTCCTTGGGGAAGCCAGATTCACTTAACAAGCGTGTGACTAATGTAACAACTGCTATGATTCATTTAACGACAGGTTTTAGGCATCGCACCCATATTCCAATTTGCAAACTGTAACCACTCAGCATGGATGAATTTGGCACTCGTGAGCCAATCCAAGAAACCACGTTTAAGCAAACCATCATTTACCACCGCAGGCCAAGCCAGCCAAACACAAAAATACAGGTACTCTTTGACTTACGGCCACAACTGAGCTCAAAATTTCCTGTCACTAAGCATTAAGACTTTTGCCCCATTTTGCAACCTTTCTTTGCCACAATTGTTAAAATCAATGTCTGCAGTCGTTAAGTTAGTAACCTGGTTGTTAGGTAAATCTGGCTTCCCCATTGCAACTTCAAAAATGGTCATTAAGTGAACTGTTATAAGTCAAGAATTATCTGTATCCACTTATGGACAAAATGGATGCTCAACCCAGTTTTCCTGACCAAACTTACAGATGGAAATTCAACTCCTATTGGAAGGAGAGGACTGGTTTTAAGGCAGGGGTAACACAGCAGTTCTAAAGAGCACACAACCAAGAAGGAAGGACTCACACACACAACACACACACACACACTCTCCACGCATTTGCTGAAGGCATGTTTGGAACATGGGCTCCAGAAGGCTTCAACCCCCACCTAAGGCGGCTTGCTGGCAAGCCAGCATCTGACCTACTTTTCTCATTTAAATTTTGGACACCTCAAGGTTGAACCTGCACCCAGTACCTTTGCCCTATAAATGTGTGAACCCAGCCCTCCCCTGGAAACGGGTTTGTTTAATTCCAGGTGAGGATTTTGCAAGGCAAATGACACAATTCTTCCCAACCGTTTTTGGCTGGGCCTCTTCTGCTCGTGTATTGTAAATGCCAGCCAGGAAGGAAACTTGCCAGCTCTTCCCCCAAGAAGAACAACAACAGCAACAAAAAAACCTCTTAAATTTTTGCATGCAAGAACTGGTGGATTGGACTGTTGCTAAGAGCAACTGGAGGATTGGACAAAAGGACACCGACTGTGTTCCCACAACCCCCAAACCCGGGGTGAGATTCAACCAGTATGACAACTGGTTCGGTGAGTGTGCGCAGTGTTTGAAAACCACCGATTTTCACCTCTAAAACTCACCTTCTGCTGCACCTCCAGTCAGTAAAACAGCTGATTCGCACGGCAATCCGCTTGCGTCGCTTGCATTATGAACACCACGAGGTAGTGAGGGGAGGGGGGAAAGGGCGGAAGGGCGGGGAACTTGCCCCACTTGACCCGCTCACCTGGCCTGGCCACCGGGCTGCTTCTTTCCGCTTCTTCTGCTTTGGGATGCATGCAAGGAAAACAGCAGAAGCAGCAGAAGTTTTTCTTTCTCTCCCTCAAACTCCATCAGAAATGAGTCTCTGGGACCCTGCAAGGCCTCCTGCTCCAAGAAGCTGTGCCATTCTGGCGGAGTTTGGGGGAGAGAAAGACAGACTTCTGCTGCTTCTGCTGTTTTCCTTGCACGAAGCCAAAAGTCTCTCCCTCTCCCCCTGAGAATGGAGCTGGAGACAGTATCCTGCGATCCCAAATAAAGAATGATTGATAGGAAAACAGGGTGGAGAATTTTCCTGCAGGCATTTGGGGGGATTTTCCCAGGGTCTCTGGTCCGCGGGATTTAAAATTATGAGTTTGGTGGTCCCTGAGGTCCAAAAGGTTGGCGACCCCTGGACTACAGCTGGAGCGGGTGGGTGGCGGACCAACTAATCACCAGAACTACCGGTTTGCCCGAATCGGTCGTACCGGCTGAATCTCACCCCTGACCCAAACTCACCAACCCCACTTTTGGGCTAACCCTAAGCTAAACTCAACAACACTGGGTTATATTATTACATTAAGCCGTAAGTTTTGCAAAGCCTGTAGCTCGTTCACGCAAATTTAGGGGTTCTTATGTTGTCGGATTCAAAGCATGGAAACCCAACTCAGCTACTTCCTTGCAAAAATTCAGCGCACCAGAGACCAAAGACACTTCCAGACCTTACACTGGTCTAAATGTTGACAAGGTATGAACCAGGATGCTACACTAAATCTAAGCCTGTTGTGGCTTGTTCGCCCAGGTTTGGGGGGTGGGCCTCCTGTGCTGGGTGACCAAACTCACGGTCCCTCTTTGCCACTGGAATTCAAAGCTCTGGAGAACCGAAGGTACGGTGGCGGAGTAGTTAAAGTGCAGTATCGCAAGCAAATTCTGCCCACATCCTGGAGTTCGATCCTGACCGACTCAAGGTTGGACTCAGCCTTCCATCCTTTGGAAGTCGGTGAAATGAGAATCCAGATTGTTGTGGGCAATAGGCCGACATTGCAAACTGCCCTGAGAGTGCTGTAAAGCATTATGAGACAGTATATAAAGTCTAAAGGCTAGAGTGGTACGGTGGCCTAGAGGTGGAGCTTTCGCAATCAGGAGGCTGAGAGTTTGATCCTAGGTAAAGGCAGATATTTCTCTCTCTGGGCAGGAGGAGAATATATCTGCTGAATATAACTCCACATTGGTGACAGGAAGGGCATCTGGCCAGCAAACACTCCGCTCCATTCAATTGCCCAGATTCCACTCATTCAAAGATGATGATGGTGCAAAGTCTAAATGCTATTGCTACTTCCTGAGCCTACATTCGCCTAAACATTGACAAAGCTGGTCTTTGGATGTTTCTCTCTGAATAACTTGCAGCCCTGCCTCTCCTTGGCATTTCACTTCCCAGAGAAACGTCCTTGGGGAGGGAGGCCAATCCCCACACCCCACCCAAAAACTCCTTTCATGCAAGCTGAATTTGTGCCACTGGCAGGACCAGCGGTGTTTATTGTGAACACAGTCTAGGCTCCGGGGCCAAAATGGACTTGGTGCTGGGTGCCAGGCCCAAGGGAGGAGAAGAATGCCCCCTTCATCCACCCCTCCCTGGGCACTCCAGCATTCCCACAATTGCTGCAGGCTTCTTCCGGGGCAGTGGAACCTCTCAGCATTTCCAAGGCCAGCTGAGCAGCCAACATCTCTCTTTCCCCTTTATTTGTCCAGTCCTGGCTGTACTCCAAGGCGTCTGCGTTTTCTTAAGAGTGAAATTGAACATTTCTCTTGTGAAGCGTCCCCCTCCCGCCTTTCTCTTTAAGAGCCATTCTTGATTTTGGCCAGGAACTGTTGAGCCCACCAGTCTTCGAGATCAATGGGAACAAAATCTGAAAAAAAGGAAAAGAGGAAAGTTGGAATTTGCAAGGCCAGACACCCCCAGACACACACACACAAAAAAAAGCTGCTTAAAGGAGTTATTTCTTTCCACCAAACCTTCAGAGCCATGTTTCTCAACCTGAGCAATTTTAAAATAGGTGGATTTCAACTACCAGAATGGAGTTTTTCACTGCTGGCGGGGGGAATTCTGGGAGTTGAAGTCCACCCCTTTTAAAGGGGTGAGAAACGCAGCTTCAGAAATGCCCATGGAGATTCTCAGTCCTCCAGGTCATAGTTGTCCCAAAGGTGATTTTTTTTCCCCAAGAGGCAACTGGACTTTCTGGTTTTTCTTTGAAGACGTTTCACTTCTCATCCAAGAAGCTTCTTCAGCTCTAACCAGGTGGTGAGGAATGGAAGGATTTTACCTTAATGACCCTCTAAGATAACCTCGCACATAAGTGCTACTTGTTTCCAGCTCTACGGGGCAGTACTCATCACCGTTACAAAGCTGAGGAAGAGCCAGCGCTGTCCGAAGATGTCTCCGTGGTCATGTGGCCGGCAGGACTAAACGCCGAAGGTACATGGAACGCTGTTCCCTTCCCATCAAAGGGGTCCCTATTTTCCTACTGGCATTTTTATATGTTTTCCCAAACTTCTAGGCTGGCAGAAGCTGGGACAAGGAACGGGAGCTCACTCCGTTACGCAGCGCTAGGGATTCGAACCACCAAACTGCCGACCTTTCTGATCGACAAGCTCAGCGTCTTAGCTAGTGACCCACCGCATCCCTTCATGACCGTCTAAAAGGATGCAAATGACCAGCGGTCTGCAAGGAGTACACCTCCTTCCTTTCGCAGTCAGAGCTGAAGAAACTTCTTGGATGAGAAGCAAATGTCTTCAAAGAAAAATCTGGAAGTCCAGATGCCTTTGGGACATTGCTTCTGAAGTGATGAATTACAGCACCCACCATTCTTTCTTACCTTTATAAGCTCTATGCCACCTGGAGTCACTTTACATGGGAAATGGGTGGCACAAAATAACCAAATAAACACATTTAATATATAAAAATTATCTGGTATCTGGAGTGATTGGTTATTGGAGTTCGTGACGAACATAGTTCTCTATCCCTTCAAACAAGTCACAATTTTGAGCTGAGCTGCAGTGGTGCAATGGTTAAAGTGCAGTTCTGCAGGCTGCTTCTGCTGTCTGCTGGCAACCTGCAATCTGGCAGTTCAAATCCCACCAGGCACAAGAATCTCACCAGACTCAGCCTTCCATCCTTTTAAGGTGGGTAAAATGAGGACCCAACTTGTGGGCAAATAGGCTGACTCTGTAAACTGCTTAGAGAGGGACGTAAAGCACTGTGAAGCGGTATATAAGTCTAAGGGCTATTGCTATTGCTCTTCCTTTTCTCCTTCCTTCCCTCCCTTCTTCCTTCCTTCCTTCATTCCATGGTGCACAGTGGTTAGAAGGCAGTACTGCAGGCTACTTCTGCTGCCTGCCGGTTGCCTGCAATTTGGCAGTTTGAATCCCACCAGGCACAAGAATCTCATCAGACTTAGCCTTTCATCCTTCCAAGGTGGGTCAAATGAGGATCCAGCTTGTTGGGGGCAAATAGGCCGACCCTGTAAACCGCTTAGAGAGGGCTGTAAAGCACTGTGAAGCGGTATATAAGTCTAAGAGCTACTGCTATTGCTATTTCTCCTGTGTTGTAGAGTGCTGCTTCTCAACCTTAGCAATTTTAATATGGGTGGAGTTGAACTCCCAGAGTCCCCCAGCCAGCTTGCTTCTACTTGGATTTAGGGAGAAGCAACAGCCTGGCAAGGAGTCATTTCCCTACTGACCTTTCAACTCAGGGCTGGGTGTTTTCTCTGTGTACTGTATTGGGCCAGATCCACCATCTCCCTGCTGTCGACTGTCCAACTGCTGTTCCACTTGTTGCCAAGCTAGAAGCAAGAAGAAAAAAACATACAGGGAGCCCTCAACTTACAACCGTTCATTTAGTGAGCGTTCAAAGTTAGAACGGCACTGAAAAAGGTGACTTACGGCCATTTTTCACACTTACAATTGTTGCAGTGTCCCCCAAGGTCCCAGGATCAAAATTCAGGCATTGGGCAAGAAAGCTCGCAAAATGGGGGCAACTCAACTGTCTTGGCTTAGCAACAGGAATGTTGGACTCCATTGCGGTCGTTAAGTCAAGGACCACCCGTCAGATCCCCACGCTCCATAAAAATGGAAGTCAAAAAAGTTTGATTTGGCCGCCCTGCAGTTGTCTAAGTTTCATTTGTATCTTTTGACAAAGAACAGCCCATGGGGGCTCCATTGGTGCTTCAACTTCCTCCTAGAGCAAGGGTCTTCAAGCTTCACAGCTTTAAGACTTGTGGACTTCAACTCCCAGAATTCCTGAGCTAACATGACTGGAGGAGGAATTCTGGGAGTTGAAGTCCACAAGTCTTAAAACTGTGAAGTTTGAAGACCTCTGTCCTAGAACAAGGGTTAGAAACCGTAAACACTCAAAGAGCCACAAAGGTCTGACCGGAAGTCCGGTTCCCCCACTTTAGTCTCTCCTCCTAGCACAGCGTCCTTTTTCCTTTTACCGACCGGTGACAGGGAGCCGCAGCAAAGGGATGAATGAGCCACATGCGGCTCCAGAGCTGCGGGTTGCCGACCTCTGTCCTAGAGCAGCGTTTTTCAAACTTCAACTTCCAGAATCCTTCAGCCTGCGTGCTGGGAGTTGGGGGATTCTGGGAGTTGAAGTCCACACTTCTTCCACTGGCCACGCTTGAAGCCTTCTATCCCAGAGCCAGCCAGGAGCCAGCTTACCTTCGTACACAAACCGGACATTTTCTTCGTGAGCTATGGTGTAGTTTTCTTCTGTGGTTGTGGGGGGCGAGATCATCAACGGGGGTCTTTTTCCATTGACCCTGTTGAACACAAGCTTGGGAAGGGGGCTGCAAAGAGAAAACAGAAGAGGATTTGTGCTCCATTAGAAATACAGGTACTCCGGGGCTTACGGCCTGTGGGTTAATGGCTGTTCAGAGTTTGCAAAATTCACATGATCATATATGAAGATATATAAGATATAATACACCAGTTTCTGATCTTTTTTGTTGCTTTCTGGCAAAAAGCCATTGTCCATTTGGGAGAATTGGTTTGAACTTAACAATTGCGTGCTTTTCTTAACCACTGCGTGGTTTGGACTTACAACGGTGTGATTCACTCAATAAACTCCGTAAAAATGGTTTTAAAGTTGGGTTTGGACATGGGGGTGCCTTGACTTAGGACCAACATGACTTAGGACTGAAATTACAGCCTCAATTGCAGTCATAAGTCAGGGACCAGAAGCTAGCCAAGAAAACTGAGTTGGATTGTTTGGCTCAGTGAATATAAAACTTTTCCAGGGTTTTTTTCCCAGGAGATTTTATCAAATCCCTGTCAGTCCTGATCTGCATTCAACTTCTAGCAATTACAGGATGTCCTCAATGATTTGCACAGGATTACTGTTGCTAAACAAGACAGTCATTAAGTGAGTTTTGTCCCATGTTATGACCCTGTTTTGCCACAATTTAGCAATTGCGGTTGCTAAATGTGGGACTATCTCCAATTCTTTCATGAGCAGTAGCCAATGCTTTCTGTATTGCTGGCAAGATCATGGATAGGTTCATATACAGATCGTCCTCAACTTACGACAGTTCATTTAGTGACCAAAGTTGCAACGGCGCTGAACAAAGCGACTTACGACCATTTTTCACACTTACAACCATTGCAACAGCCTATGGCCCGGGGGGGGGGGGGAGTCATTTGCAAAATTGGGTCTCACAGAGTCAGTGGAGCAGCTGGGTTCACTTACCAACCTATGTTACTAACTGGAGCAATTCACTTAACAACCATGGTGAGAAAGGTCATAAAACAGGGCAAAACTCACTTAACAAAATGTCTGGCTTAGCAGGGCGCATGGATATTTTAGAAGATGTTATGTCAGGGACGCTTTATTAACAGTATGGGAAAAAGGAAGGGAATATCATTATATGAAAAATACCAGACTGGCTATCAACAATAGAAGCATTTGCATATCAAAATGTTTTTAAAATGGAGAATATTATTAGATATGAGGAAATTTTAAATGAACAGGGTGAACTCCAAACAACAAAGCAAGAATAGAGGAACAATATAGATTGGTATGCATATTTGCAAATACATTCAAGGTATGAAAAGGACACCACGACTGCTGGGTTTTATAAGGAAATGATTGAATTAGATAAAATCTTAACAGGCACCGAAGAGAAGATGGTTAAAGCATTATAGGGTTATTTGCTAGGTGTGAAGTTAGAAGAAGAACAAGTTAAAGAAACAATGATTGCTTGTGGTCATAAGTAGAGAACCACCTGTATGAAGAAACAAGAAGAAAAAGAACAACCTGTTCTACTTATTGGCTGCGTATTTGATGTAACCGTGCCCGTGTTGTGCAACAACTCAGTCCACAAACAATTGTGAAGAAAATATATATATACATATTTATTTACATGGTTCACCATCTATCATCCAAGCTAATTCTTGCGCTGGCTGGTCCCAGGGATTTAACAGTCCATTTTTAATCTTTCCTAATCCTGAGTCAGATTAGTGAAAGAGCCACAATCTTTGGCACAGGACGGTGGGAAGATCTGCATCCCTCTTCAAAGGAGACGGATCGGAGCCCTCATAAAAGGGGAGTCCCTGGGTTTAAAAATCAAAAAGAATCACCCAGCAGATCGAAGGCGCCTCGCCTCCCACTCGCTCCTCAACAGGAACCATTTTGGAACTGGAATGGAATTTGCAGAAAATCAATTTGGAATTGGAGCTGGCAGAGTCAGACCCAATCGGGATTGGAATTCCTAAATGAAACTCTGTGTGTGAATCCAGACTGGAAGCACTTGTGAGAAAAAATGCAGAGAAGAGCAACCAAGATGATTAGGAGACTGGAGACTAAAACATGTGAAGAACGGTTGCAGGAACTGGGCCTGTCTAGTCTAGGGAAGAGAAGGACCAGGGGAGACAGGAGAGCAGCCTTCCAATACTTGAGGGGCTGCCACAGAGAGGAGGAAGGGGTCAAGCTATTTTCCAAAGCACCTGAAGGCCAGACAAGGAATAATGGATGGAAACTGAACAAGAAGAGGTTCAACCTGGAAATAAGGAGAAACTTTCTGACAGTGAGGACAATCAACCCATGGAACAGAAGTTGCCCTTGGAAGTTGTGGGAGCGCCATCACTGGCTTGGACTCCCACCTGTCACAAATGGTGTAGGGTCTTCTGCTTGGGCAGGGGGTTGGACTAGATGATCTACAAGGTCCCTTTCAACTCTGATTAACTGTTATCTGTTATCTGCATCAACCTTGGAAGCCATATTTTACTTGGAAGCTTCGAGGCTGCCACATTCAGTGCCTGGGAATTTGGGAGGGGGAGATTTCATAGAGAGGTGGAAGATTAGACTCAACAACATATTTTCTCAGAGAGTCAAGGACATGTTGTCCTGCACATGGAGGGGAGTGACTGGACGGATGTCTCCAGTTGGGGCGAAGATTTGATTGGGCCATGTGATGGACTGATGGGCGCCGGGGGGGATGGATCTTTGATTTCTCTTTTGGGAAGGGAAGACCCGGAACTCTCAGATTAGGGTTTTCCCAGATGTGCCAATATGACAACTCTAATTAAATGGACCTTTAAGAAAATGCTTGTCTCTGAATTTATTGGGGTGGAGGTTGTTAGTTGGAATGCTGACAGTAAGCTTGCCTGCATTGGTGCAAAGGAGAATTTTTACGAGCAAGCATAAGATTTCAGCCCACACTGGCATTTCTCAGACTTGAGCTCTTTTAAGTTTGAACTGTCATTAAACGAACAGCTGTAAGTTGAGAACTATCTGTATTCCTTGAATGAAGAGAGAATGAAGACTAATTCTACTCCTCTTGTTACCACTAATATTTGTCCTTTTGTTTGAGAATATGCAAGTCACTATTCTGGGATGCGATTCTGGACTTTGTCCCAGTTTCTAAGTTCTCTGGGGCAGGAGTCCAATGACACATGACCCAGATTCTTCCACCTGATCATACTTCCACAACATCAAGCAAGTCACATGTTGTTTACTCTTCCTTCCTAACCCTCCTCCTCCTCCTGTGTCCCATCCAGCCCTCTCCCAAATTCTCGTTGCAATTGGACACACATTTTTTCCAAGGTCAGTGGAACAAACGGTCATTGTAAAAAAAAAACGGTCAACACCAAAGCTTGAAAGAGACACCACAGTGAGAAATGCACAAGGTCTGATCGAAGGAGATCAAGTTACGCACCTATGCTGACGTGCGTCTGACCTCACTCTGGTGCCTTCCCTGGGCCAAATTATATATTTTATTAAATACACTTTGAGATAAAAGTCTTTCTTCGGGGGAAGAAAAACCTTCAGAGAATGAATTGCACTGTTTTCTATCCCCTTTCTATGCCTAAACATTGCAATGTCCAAATTTTGTTTTCCTTCACTCCATGAGGTCTAGAATCTTGTGCAAAAACAGAAAGAGGAAACTTTGCAAGCTGCCACTTGAACTACGTATATAATACAATGGTACCATAGTCTTAACTTTGTATTAAACTGTGATTGCTTAAACCATACCACATTTGCAGAGTGTACCCAAAAGCACGAAGACCAGTAGTGGGATTCAATTTTTTTTACTACCGGTTCTGTGGACGTGATTTGGTGGGCGTGGCAGGGGAAGAATACTGTAAAATCTCCAGTCAGAGGTGGAGTTTGCTGGTTCTCCAAACTACTCAAAATTTCCGCTACCGGTTCTCCAGAACTGGTCAGAACCTGCTGAATGCCACCTCTGATGAAGACATATCCTGGATTAGTAGCTCACAGTGGCTAGGCTTATACGACAGAAATTAGACAATCATATCTTAGTTTAGTTGCACCAATTCAGCCCACAGGATTCCTGTATAGTCCAGCATATTCTTACCAATGTAGACACCTAAAGAAAACTATGGTTCCCTTAACCATGATCGACTCTGTCATTCAAATGCAGCCAAATGAATTTATTGCATGCTCCTCCACCATAAAGTTGCTGTTTGCGGCAAAACGTAATTTCTCTCTAGTTTTAGCATGTAATTCATATTTTCAAATTATTTTCTGGCTTAGGATCTTGGTTTTAAGAGGTAGGGGGCGCATTGGGTTAGTTCATGCTTTCGCAAACTCTTCCTAGCCATAAAATGAGTTAATTTTGTTACATCATTGTTGTGCAAACGCTGCTATTAAGTAAAGAGAGATTTATGAAGCAGTTGTTGGACTCTTGCTACATAAGTAAACACAGCAGGGCAATAAATTATATAGACCAAAAGGAAGATAACTTTGTCAATGGAAGGTTGAGTATCTCCTAAGTAGATGGATATAATGTCAGGGTCTTACGTAAAAGTCTTTTATTTTAGCAAAGCTGTCGCATCACTCAACAACACATTTCATTTTCAAGCAGTTCAGCTATGGTGAGTTCTACTAGTCCTGTCTTTGGCATGAAACCAGCTAAGGTGACCTTGAGCCAGCCGCTTTCTCTCAGCCCTAGAAAGGAGGCAATGGCAAATAGCTTCTGAAAAATGCAGCCAAGAAAATTGCAGGGACTTGTCTAGGCAATGCCAGAGAATCGAACACAATGGAATGGAAGAAGGGGGGAAAAATACTTACAATGGCTGGGTTTGCCATTGGTAAACTGGTATCCAACTAGCTAGAAACTAAACAAACACTAATTGGACTTCAAGATATGTGTAACACAAAGTAATAATTGCTTTGCGACATAATTTTTTTCCCCTAAAGGCTGGGAAATATTGTCTGTTCTTCCAAGGTCCCTTTGGGGCGTGGAGAAAGGATTTTTTAATCCAATTCAATTTATGATCACCATCTATTCTATTCGATTCGATTCTATTCTATTCAGTTTCCTAGTATGATTTGATTTCTTATTGTACTCTTTGACTATTATTAAGCATTGTACCTTATGATTCTTGACTCTTGACAAATGTACCTTTTCTTTTATGTACACTGAGAGCTTATGCACCAAAGACAAACTCCTTGTGTGCCCAATCACCCTTGGCCAATAAAGAATTCTCTTCTATTCTTCATTCCTATATCTATATTCCATTCCATTCCATTCCATATCCCATATCCTATTCTATTCTGTTCTATTCCATTCTATTCCATATTCTATTCTATTCTAATTACTCCAGGACATAAATATGAGTCAACTGTGAAGCATCCAAATGTAAATCAAGTGTCCATGGGAATGTTGCAATGGTCATGTTTGAAAAATGGACATAAGTCACTACTTTCAGTGCCATTGTAACTTCAAATGGTCCCTAAACAAACTGCTGTAAATTGAGAAGTACCTGTGCAGTATTACAATTGTGTAATCAAACGTAAAGACTGATGCTGTTGTGCAATGAAAATGATGGTATCAGGTGAACTCAAGGGCGGACCCATTTCTCACCACAAACAAACCCTACACCTGTGGGATTATTTTTTTAGCCATGAAATAGTTTTAATACTCAATATGCTATAATTTACCCCAGATTACCCAAGATGTTGTGTTCATCGAACTTACAGTGCCCAATTAAATGAACAATTAATATTATGGCACGACGATGAACCTGCTTCAGGGGTTTTCAAACATTTTTCAGGCTGCAGAACCTGTTTAAAATGGAAATAAACAAGAAGAAGTTTCCTAGATTAAGAGGTGAAGCTTGAATCTTGCACAGATAATCCTCAATTCACAATCCTTCGAATAGCGACAGTTCAAAGTTACAATGGCACGGGGAAAAAGAGTGACTTGCAACTAGTCGTTGCACCTATGACTGTCGTAGCATCCTCACCATTACGTGATTCAAAATTTGGGGGTTTGGCAATTGTTATATAATTTACAATGGTTGCAGCATCCCAGAGCCAATTGTGAACAGCTGGCTTCCCACAATCAAATGGCGGGGGAAACTGGATTTCCTTTGCAACTGCGTGATTCACTTAACAACTGGAGAGGTTTGGATAACAACTGTGGCAAAAAAATAAAAAGTTGCACAATCCAGCATCAACTCACTGAACAATTAGCCTTGCTGGACAGTGGAAATTCTGGTTCCAAATTGTCATAATTCGAGAAACATTTGTACAAAATATTTGAGTGAATATTTTTGTTTCACCCTTAGTTCTTCCGAGCCCACCAGTTCCAACACTATTTCCAAAACTCTGCCCTTATTCAGACAGACAGAGACTTCAGAGGATAATTAGGACTGCAGAAAAAAACAATTACTACCAACCTGCCTTCCATAGAGGACCTGTATACTGCACGAGTCAAAAAGAGGGCTGGGAAAATATTTACAGACCCCTCACATCCTGGACATAAACTGTTTCAACTCCTTCTCTCAAAATGACGCTATAGAGCCTTGCACACCAGAACAATTAGACACAAGAACAGTTTTTTTCCTGAAAACCATCACTCTGCTAAACAAATAATTCCCTCAACACTGTCCATCTATTTACAAAGTCTTGCATTACTATTATTATTAATCTTCTCATCACTCCTTATCACCCATCCCCTCCCACTTGTGACTGTATGACTGTAACTTTGTTGCTTGCATCCTTATGATTTATATTGACTGTTTCCAAGTATGATTTGACTGCTTATTGTACCCCATGACTATCATTAAGTGTTGTACCTGATGATTCTGGACTCTTGACAAATGTATCTTTTCTTTTATGTACACTGAGAGCATTTGCACCAAGACAAATTCCTTGTGTGTCCAATCACCCATGGCCAATAAGGAATTCTATTCTATTCTGCTTAACACAACAGGATGAAGAGTCAAGATTGCATTTCCACTATAAAAGGTAAAAGCACATCCGTGCTAGCTGTTCTTGGCTCTAGGGGACGGTGCTCATCTCTATTACAAAGCCTAAGAGCCAGCGCTGTCTGAAGACGTGTCCGTGGTCATGTGGCCAGCAGGACTAAATGCCTTCAAAGGCACACGGAGAGCTGTCTCCTTCCCTCCAAAGTGGTCCCTATTTTTCTACTTGCATTTTTTACGTGCTTTCGAACTTCTAGGTTGGCAGAAGCTGGGACAAGTAACGGGAGCTCACTCCGTTATGCGGTGCTAGGGATTCAAACCACCGAACTGCCGACCTTTCTGATTGACAAGCTGAGCATCTTAGCCACTGAGCCATCATGTCCCATTTCCACTATAGGCTGGATTATAAACCACAGTCTGTCCTTGATTTACAACGGTTCATTTAGTGGCCATTCAAAGTTACAACGGCATTGAAAAAAACATCACTATTTTCACAGTTACAACCTTAGCAGCATCCAAATTCAGAGGCTTGCTTGGCAATTGGTTCATATTTACGACCGTTGCTGTGTCCGGAGCTTGGCGACCCTCTGAGTAGCAAATTCAATGGGGAAATCAGATTCCGTCAACAACAGATTTACTAACGTGTCAGCTTGAGTGACTCACTTAACAGGTGTGGCAAGAAAGGCTGTAAAATGGGGCAGAACTCACTTAACAAATGTCTCGCTGAACCATAGCATTTGGGGGCTCCCTTGTGGCCGTTAAGCCGAGGACTGCCTGGATTCAATTCCAGTTTAGTGCATTGCTGCGAATCCAAGCAGACAACATGTAAACCCCAAAGCAGGTCCATGTTTGATCAAAAGAGCTCTGCAATCAGCCATCCAACTAGAATGGTCTCATCTTGCTTATTTATTAGAACTTGTCAAAGAAAACAACAGAAGTGGAATAAAAGAATAAAAATACAATGGGACAATAGGCACGTTAGTAGTGCACTTAGGCACTATGCCCCCTCTACTAACCATTTAAGCATGACATAAGGTCCACGGAAGCCAATTTGCGACTGAAACTGTGAACATTTGTAGGTGAGACAACTGAACCAGGGAGAGCATTCGCCAGCCAGCATCTACACCTCTTAAAAGCTGCCAAGGTTGAAAAACACGAGTCTAGAATTCAGGGGTCTCCCAACTTGACAGCTTTCAGATTTTGTGGACTTCAACTCCCAGAATTCCTCCTCCAGTCATGTTAGCTCAGGAATTCTGGGAGTTGAAGTCCACAAGTCTTAAAACTGGGCCAAGTTTGAAGATCCTTGGTCCAGATGCTGGCTGGGGACATCGGGGAATTGAAGTCTACCTGTCTTAACCATTAACTTTCAGAACATCCCTTTTTGTCCACCAGGGAAGGTTTCCAAGCCAAGTACCTAGAAGAGCAAAGGCTCTGTGTGTGTGTCTCTGTGTGTGTGTGTTTGTGCCTGTGTGTCTGTGTCAGTGTCTGTCTGGGCACCCAGAGGAATGCAAACGAGCCCCAACCACCCAGTACTCAGCACCTCCTCCCCACCCAAGGAAGGGGGGGGGCATTCCACAGGTTTAGCAAGCCTCCTTCATAGCCTGTACTCCCACACACACACACACACACACACACACACACACACCCTTCCCCTCTGCCTTTGGCCCTTCTCTAGTCTAGGGTAAAGGCTCCCTCCTGGCCCCCTCCCATCTCGTGACGTCCTTTGACGTCACCCGCCTACTCCCCCCCCCCCCCCCCCCCCCCAAAGGAGATTCCCCTCCCTCCAGGCGGGCACGTGCCGGGGTTGTCCTTGCAAGCCACGTGGCTCGGCGGGGGCGACCGCGGCCGGGCGGAGGGGGTTTGGGAGCGCCCACCTACCCCCCTCTCCTTCCCCCACCCCACCCCCCCAGCCCCCCCCTCCTCCTTCCCCCCGCCCCTTGGGAGCCATGTGGCCACAAGGACAGGAGCAGGCAGGCAGAGCCTTCCGACCAAGGTCACCTCCACTTCCCTTCCGGGGAGGCTGCCTGTCAGCCGGTCCGGCCAAGAGACACCCCCCCACCCCCGACCCTCCCCGCCCGGGCCAACCAGTCCCGGCCCCCCTGTGCTCGACTCGTCGCCCCCTCCCGATCCCGGGCCAGGTGGAGCCATCCCCCGGGGCAAGCCGAGGCTGCAAGGTCACCGAGGCACCGGGGACGTCCTCTCTCGCTTTGCCTTCGCCGGCCGTGGCCGAGCCTGGGACGGACACCACCACCCCCCGCGCCCCCCTCTTCCTCCTCCTCCTCCTCTTCCTCACCTTGCAGGAGGCCACGAGCTCAGCTCCGGCTGCTGTTGCTGCTGCTGCTGCTGCCGCCGGCATTTCAGGTCGACCAGTTTGCTCTCCACCTGCTGCGTGGGACCTGCGGGGCCAGAGAGAGAGAGAGAGAGAGGCACGATCCGTAACACCTGGGGCCTGCGGAACGACCCGAGACTTGACGAGCCCGCCCGTCCTTCCTTCCTTCCTTCCTTCCTTGGGGGAGAGGAGTTGGAAGGTGGGCTGCTGCAGTTCAGGAGGAGAGGCGGGGGGCGCCTTTTGCAGAAGGAGCCGAAGAGAAAGAGGGGAGGCGCGAAGCTGGGAGGTTTCCCCAAGGGAGGGGGGATCGCGACTTCCCCGGGCTGGCCGGGGAAGATGGGCATGGTCGTCCAGCGCAGCGCAGCTGCAGAAGGAGGACCGGGGTGAAGCCCACGTTCCTTCCTCCTCCTCCTCCTCTTCCTCCACGCCTTACCTGTCCTCCTCTGCGTGGCTAGCTTGCTCGGGCCCTTGGTGATGGTGTACATCATCGGCGTCCCTTCCCCGGAGCAGGCTGGCCAGGCGTCGGACGCGCGCACTCAAGCCTTCCCGATCCTAAGGAAGGGCATCCAGCTGGCTGCGGGGCATTTCCCGGGAGCCGGGTTCGAAAGAGGCTCCTCCCGTTGGGTGGAGGGGTGGGGGGGAGGAGGAGGAGGAGGGCCGCCCCGCCTCTCGGCCAGAGTCCCCGACCGCTTGCAGCAAGGGACCCAAAGGCGACGACCGCGGCCAGAGAGAGAGAGAGAGACTCTTCCCCCCACTGCGCCGGCCTGGAACTTTTAACTTGGGCCGGCCAAGGCGCGAGTCCCCTTTAAGGCCGCCCAGCCCAGGGCCGGCCAGCCCGAGCTGCCTCCTGCACGCCCCCCTCCGTCCCTCCCTCCTCGTGGCTGCGCTTTAAAGGCGCCGCGCGCCTTTTTGGCCGGGACTCCGGGCTTGGGTTGCGCAAGGGAGGCGCCGACTGGGAGCCTTGCCTGGGTCGGACTCCCGTGACGCGCTCCCACGTGTGCCGGGCGATGGCGAGATGAAGAGGTGCCCGGGGGCGGCCGCCGGTTGCGGGGTCTCCTGGGTGTCACCTTGCAAGGAGGAAAGCGCGCCCAGGTTGGGTCTTATCACAGAATCACACCGTTGAGAGGGACCTTGGAGGTCTTCTAGTCGAACCTCTTCCCCCAGCAGCAGAACATCCTATACCATTTCCAGACAAGTGGCTGTCCAAGTCTCTTAAAAAAAAAAAAAAAACCTCCAGTGACGGAGCATCCGCAACTTCTGGAAGGCGACCCATTCCACTGATCAATCAATCAATCAGAATAGAGCTGGAAGAGACCTCAGAGGTCATCTAGTCCAGCCCCCTGCTCAAGCAGGAGGCCCTACCATTTCAGCCAGGTGGCTATCCAGTCTTTTCTTAAAACCCTCCAGTGATGGCGCACCCACAACTTCTGGAGGCCGGCTGTTCCGCTGGTTATTTTTGTCCTCACTGTTACGAAGGTTCTCCTTCATTCCAAGGGTCATGGGACACGAACACCAAAAGATTTCTGGAATGTTCTTAAAGCAAAGCCATTCGCCTTAACTTAAAACTATGACTTTTTCAATCGCCATAGCAATTGACGTGTTTGTACATATTTTGATATAATCGCCAGTCTCTGCTTTAGTGAGCACAACAACAAGGGTAGGAAAGTTGGTGCTTTGGAGTTTCACAGGCTATGGTTCATAAATGAAACAGTGTATGTATTTATTTCTAAGATTGGTAAACTAACTTATTCCAGAGGGTAAAAAATAGCAAATATGAAAATAAATATTTTTTTAAAATGCAAAGAGTAAAACATACTGTGTTAAAGCGTATATGTGCTATTTATTAAAGGTACAGATAAGATACAGATACAGATAATCAGAGTTGGAAGGGACCTTGTAGGTCATCTAGTCCAACCCCCCGCCCAAGCGGGAGACCCTACACCATTTCTGACAAATGGCAGTCCAATCTCTTCTTGAAAGTCTCAAGTGATGGCGCTCCCACAACTTCTGAGGGCAAAGCTGTTCCATGGGTTGATTGTTCTCAGTGTCAAAAGTTTCTCCTTATTTCCAGGTTAAATTTCTCCTTGTTCAGTTTCCATCCATTTTTCCTTGTCTGGCCTTCAGGTGCTTTGGAAAATAGCTTGACCCCTCCTCCTCCTCTCTGTGGCAGCCCCTCAAATATTGGTGGATTGATATCATGTCTCCCCTGGTCCTTCTCTTCCCTAGACTAGCTAGGCCCAGTTCCTGCCTCCAGTCCCCTAATCATCCTGGTTGCTCTTCTCTGTACTTTTTCTAGAGTCTCAGCATCTTTTATAATGTGGTGACCAAAACTGGATGCATTACTCTTGGTGTGGTCTTACTAAGGCTTTATAGAGTGGTATTAGTACTTCCCTTGATCTTGACTTGATCTTGGTCTATGTATAACTCTGTGTGTGTGTGTGTTTATGTGTGTGTGTGTGTGTGTGTGTGTGAAGTTTTCACGGGTACTTACATGTATGGTATTCAGCTTTGTTCGGGTATTTTCCCATGTCATTATAGTTGTGCTAATGACGTGGGAAAATACCCGAACAAAGCTGAATACCATACACACACACACACCCACACCCCACACACCCCTATATATATATGCATGCCTGATGATGGCAGATGAGATTATGCCGAAACGTTGTTACAACTTTAAAAGCACAACTACAATGATGTGGGAAAATACCTGAACAAAGCTGAATAAAATACATATAGATATAACTTATATACATACATTTATATATACAGTTGTTGCCGTGTTATATCTTTTCGTTTTGTTCCATGTACTTTGCAACAAATGAAGGATTGCTTCTCAACTTTGACCATTTGAAGAGGTGGGCATATACCACACTTGCTGCTGGCAGGATGTATATATTGACCCTTTACTATACCCATCTGCCATGCCCCTGTTGGAATCTGATTTCGAGGGAGAGGTGGAACAGCTGACAGGGAGTGGGAGTGTGGCTCTGGTTGCTGTGGAGGAAACTGGGGAAGGTCACAGGCCAGCTGGGCATTCAGAGGAAGACCCAGGCCCACCCCCTCTTCATCTGAGGACACACAGGGAGGAACAGATAAGGGAGGAATGTGAGTTGCGTGGTTTATGGGGAGGAAAGGGCCCTGATCCCCTTCATTGGCCGCAGCTGGGAAGACTGTTTAAAAGGGCAAACTGCGCACGGCAAAGTTTCTGGAAGCAAAGCGTAAAATTATTCTGGTTTGTCAAGTCTTATCTGAGTTCTGGTGTCCTCCTAAGCATGTGTGTTTTGTTATCTTTTGACGTCTTCAATCCCTTATCCTGCCCTGTCTTGTTAATTGCTGCAATGTGGTTTGTGTTGGTTTTTTTATTTATAATTTATATGTACTTTGAGTTCAGATGGAATTTCTGGTTTTGTCTTTCTCATTGGTTTCGTTTTTAACAAAATGTGTTGTATTATGTATTGTATATATATATATATATATTAATCTTTAATAAAGTTTATTTTTAAATTTAAAAAAAGGAAATGTTAATCGCCAGGGTTAACGCTCATGAAATTGAGCGTAGCTCAGTTCAATAACCTTCTTGCTTAGCAGCAGAAATTCCAATTCCAGCTCAGGTCGTAAGTAGAGAACTACCTGCCTTCGAAACACATCTAGCTGGTTCTACCCCTTCAGTTGCAGAGAAGAACTCCAGAGAGTTCTCAGAAAGGCAGTATGGTGTAATGGTGAAGGTGTTAGCCCTAGAAAGCAGATGGTGAGTTCTGGTCCCTGTCTTTGGTGTGAAAACCAGCCGGGTGACTTTGGGCCAGTCCCTCTCTCAGCCCAACCCCTTCAAAGGGTTCTTTCTGTTGGGAAAATAGGAACAAGGGGCCTTAGGTATGCTCTCTGCCTTTTATTTAAAAAAGTAAAGTCAGTACAAAAATATAAAAACAATATTAGTTTTATATGATTGGTTTATACAAATAATAAAAGGCGGGATAAAAATCTAAATAATAACTTAAAAAAGGCAAATTTGGGGGAAAGTTTAAATTTCTTCTTGGTAGCTCTCTCCCTGATAGTAAAGCAGCTGTTTTCTTCATTTTGCAGAAGCTAATATTGATGCCAAAGAACTTTTAATTTTTCAGTCCCCGATCTTTCATTTAACTGTAGACCAAGACATTTTAAAGTTTGAGAGTGAAAGCAAGGCCCTTTCTCCCCTGTGCTTTCTTTTGGAAAACCAAAGTAGTCAGTTGTTGTTTTTAAAAAAAATAGTTTTAATTAAAGGTTTTATAAAGAAAATTAAACACATACACACCAACTACAAAAAGCAGGAAAGAGAAGAAGGAAGGGAGCGAGCAAGCAAGGGAAGGGAGGAATAGAAGGGAGGGATGGAGAGAGGAAGGAAAAGAAAGGGAGGGAGAAAGAAAGAAAGGACAGAAAGAAAGAAGGGAGGAAGGGGAAGGAAGGAAGGAAGGAAGGAAGGAAGGAAGGAAGGGAAGGAAGGAAGGAAGGAAGCTGTCCTTGGTGATTAATAACTTTGCACATTCTGTTTCTAAACAACAGTACTACAGGGATTTGATTTCACTCTTGCATCTACCATGGGTAATAATATGAACCAACTTAGCTTAAAAAGTGTTGAAAGAATTCTTAGGTTGATAAACACATGAGTGCCAAGGGAACATTATTAAGTCCATTCCAAAACTGTAGCACAGCCACAACTCAAGAGTTTGTTCCTTAACAATAATAATAAAAGAAGAGACGTGTTTGAAAATGTTTCCTTGGGAGAAACCTAGCGTTTTGTCCTTAAAATACACCCTCCAGGTGGCCAAAGTCCTTGCCCTGCTACAAACCGATCTTGCTTAAGTTAAGGATTGACCTACAAATGGATTTAATGTCTGGGTCATAGGTGAGAAGAATGAGCTGGAAGATTATCTTGGCGAATGGACAGGCTCTTGCTCAAATCTGCGTTCTGCTTTGCAGCAAGAGAAGATGAACCCAAAAGAGATTCACAAAAAAAACCCGCCTCTCCATAAGTCAAGAATCCTTGACTTAACAATCGCAGTTGGGACCAGAATTGCAACGGTTCCCCAGGCCCAGCCAGCATGCTCAGCCACTGCAAAGAACAACAGGAATAGAATTTAGAATAGAAATAAGAATGGAATAAAAATAAGAATGGAATAGAAATAAGAATAGGATAGAATTTAGAATAGAATTAAGAATAGAATAGAAATAAGAATGGAATAGAAATAAGAATAGAATAGAATTTAAAATAAAATAGAAATAAGAATCGGATAGAAATGAGAATAGGATAGAATTAAGAATAGAATAGAATAGAAATAATAGAATAGAATTAAGATTAGAATAGAAATAATAATAGAAATAATAATAGAATAGAATTAAGAATAGAATAGAACTAAGAATAGAATAAAGAATAGATATAATAATAGAATAGAATTAATAATAGAATAGAAATAAGAATAGAATAGAACTAAGAATAGAATAGAATTAAGAATAGAACAGAAATAAGAATAGAACTAAGAAGAGAATAGAATTAAGAATAGAATAGAAATAAGAATAGAATAGAATTAAGATTAGAATAGAATAGAATTAAGAATAGAACAGAAATAAGAATAGAATAGAATTAAGATTAGAATAGAAATAAGAATAGAATTAAGAATAGAATAGAATTAAGAATAGAATAGAATTAAGAATAGAACAGAAATAAAAATAGAATTAAGATTAGAATAGAAATAAGAATAGAATAGAATAAAGAATAGAATAGAACAGAAATAAGAATAGAACAGAAATAAGAATAGAAATAAGAACAGAATCTGCAAGGGAGCTTAGAGATCTTCTAGTCCAACCCTCTGCTCAAGCAGGAGAAGTATTTCACTGTTTCAGACAAGTGATATGTGTCTACAAGTGGTAGACAATTCTGCGCCCAGCTGTCCGCTGGGGAATTCTGGGTGTCCGCTCCTCTTCAAGAGGTCAGGGATGAAAAATCCAGCCTTACCGCACGTCACTTGGTTTGCTGCTTTGCAAGAATTCATCCTCGCCTTCTTCAAGCTTCGGGACATCGCGATGTTTAATGATTGCACGGAAAGGAAGGAAAGGCCACCCGCGAATTTCAAAAGGGTTTGAACAAAGCTTACTTCGCCAGCTGCGCCGCTGGTGTAGTGGTATCATGCAAGATTCCCATTCTTGCGACCCGGGTTCGATTCCCGGGCGGCGCACAAGTTCCTTTTTGTGTGTTTCCTTTTTAACCTTTTGCCAAATCCGTCTTCTTTGCAATGCACCACCGCTTTCACCCTTTACCGCGTTCCCACGCCTTTCCTTTCATCCCGGGGCTCCTTCCCTTGCAAAAGCGTGCACATTTCATGCCGGTTTCCCTTTGTTGCGCCTGCACTCCTCTTAAAAGAAATTGCAAGAAAAGAGCTCTCTTGCAGATTTTTGGAGAAGAAGACAGAAATATCTGAACAAGCATCACCCATGTCTGAGTAGGCTGGTGGTTTTTTTTTCGGGGGGGGGGGGGGGGGTTGCAACCCACATTTTTCAGAATGTCTTCCAGGAGCACCTCCTGCGGCCAAAGAATGCCAAAGCCTCCTGAGGACTAGCGCCTTGGCTTCTGAGTCCCATGTGCTCCCCTTGCAACACAGGTTGTTGTTTTTTTAAGGAAAACCTAGAAGCATTGGTAAAGTTAGTCCCCATGGCATAGATCAAGGGTCTTCAAACTTCGGCAAGTTTAAGACTTGGGGACTTCAACTCCCAGAATTCCTGAGCTAACATGACTGGAGGAGGAATTCTGGGAGTTGAAGTCCACAAGTCTTAAAGCTGTCAAGTTTGAAGATCTTTGACGATCTATCTATCTATCTATCTATCTATCTATCTATCTATCTATCTATCTATCTATCTATCTATCTATCTAGTCTTCAAACTTAAGCGAGTTTAAGACTTCTGGACTTCAACTCCCAGAATTCCTGAGCTAACAGGACTGGAGGAGGAATTCTGGGAGTTGAAGTCCACAAGGCTGCCAAGTTTGCAGACCCCTGGCACAGATCAAGACTCAAGGCGGGGAGGGGGTGGTTGGCATGTCTTCCACTCTCTCTCCCCCCCCCCCCCCCCTGAAAGGCAAGGACCCGCCTCTTCAGCTCCAGCCCATAATAACCAGAGACGGTCCTCGCCCCCCGCCCACCCCGCTGCCTTGTGGGAAGCGTAGTCTTTCCTGCTTTGGCGTTCGTCCGTGGCAAGGAAAGGGAAAGGAAGGTGGGCAGAGGAGCAGCTGCTGCTGCTGCTGTTGGTCCCCGGGGCATCCGGGCTGGTGGCGGCTCCGGCTTCTTCAGCTTTCCTCCTGCGCGCGTCCCTCGCCTCCTGCGCCCGATCCCGGCTGGGTTGGGGACGTGGGCTGCGGGGGAGAGCCATGAACCGAGGCTTCGGCTCGGCGGCGGATCGCAACAAGGAGCCCATCCTGGCCGTCCTGCGGGGCTACGTGGGGACCCGGCCGGGCGTGCAAGCGCTGGAGGTGGCCTCGGGCTGCGGGCTGCACGCGGCGCATTTCGCCCAAGCGCTGCCCAACCTGGAGTGGCAGCCTTCCGACGTGGATCCCCAAGCCCTGGCGAGGTGAGGAGGGGCAAGGCAGGGTTAGGCGGGTGGGCGAAGCCCCCTCTGGGCTTCCCCTGCCTTGCTTCCCACGCTGGCGGGCTCTCCCCTCTCGCCCTTAGACTTCTATACCGCTTCTATACAGGCCTCTCTAAGCTTATTACCTATTAATTCCTAATATTACGATTACCCCCCTCATTTGACCCACCTCGGAAGGAGGGAAGCTGAGTCAACCTTGAGCCTGGTGAGAATCGAACTGCTGGCAGTGGGCAGAGTCAGCCTGCAATGCTGCATTCTAACCACTGCGCACCATGGAAGGGAGAGAGGGCAATAGCAAGAGCCCTTAGACTTATATACTGCTTTTTGGTGCTTTCCAGCCCTCTCTAAGCATTTTACAGAGTCAGCCTCTTGCCCCCAACAATCTGGCTCCTCATTTTACCCACCTCGGAAGGATGGAAGAGATTCCACCGATGCCTTCTGCAACATGGGCGTCAAGCTATTCTCCAAAGCAGGGCTCTCCAACCTTGGCAACGTTACGACTTGCGGACTTCAACTCCCAGAATTCCTCAGCCAGCATGCGCTGGTTGTAAACTTGCCAAGGTTGGAGACCCCTGCTCCAAAACACACCGAGGCCAGGAGAAGAAGCCATGGGTGGGGGAACTGATCCAGGAGAGAAGCAACTTGGAACTAAGGAGAAATTTCCCTGATAGGGAGAATAACAGAGTTGGAAGGGACCTTGGAGGTCTTCTAGTCCAACCCCCTGCTTAGACAGGAAACCCTACACCATTTCAGACAAATGATTGTCCAATCACTTCAACAGTGTTGTTGAAGCATTTACAACTTCTGGAGGCAAGTTGTTCCATTGGTAAATTGTTCTATTTTATGGTGGTCAACAGATTCCTCTTCCTCTTTCTCTCTTTGTAGCATCTCAGCGTTTATCCAAACGCTCCAGCTCTCAAATGTCAAGCCGCCCATCTACCTGGACTCCTCCCAGAGCTGGGAGACTTGGGGAGGCCTGCGCCCGAATTCTTTGGATCTCATCGTCAACATCAACATGATTCATATCTCAGAAATGAAGTGCACTCAGGTGGGCAGGCTTGACTTTCAAAGTTTGCTCAGCCATAAATCCCTTTCGGCTCGCCGGGATCGAGGCTGGACCTCAGTTGGTTTTCGCTTTGGGCGTCTCCGGATTAGGTGACACCAGTGTAGAATAGCAAAAAAACAAAAACAAAACCCCACAAAAAAAAAAGCCAGAAATCCGGTAGCACTTTTTCTGACGAGCAAATTCTATTCAAAGGCAGTTGCTTTCACAAGTCAGGTGCTAAGAGAAAGGGAGCAGCAGACCTGTGAGTTTTTGCCACGTAGGCGAATGGGGCTCTCTTACAGGTTAACATACAGTGAAGCTTTGTTTTAACCAACTTCATAGTAGGGAAGCTTGGTGTCCCAGTTAAGGCACTAGGCTTGAAAATGGGAGAAGGTGAGTTCTAGTCCCATCTTAGGCACGAAAATTGGCTGGGTGATTTTGGGCCAGTCACCAAGTGAGGGTGAGTTCTAGTTCCGCCTTAGACATGAAAGCCGGCTGGGTGACTTTGGGCCAATCACCAGGAGACAGGGAGTTCTAGTTCCGCCTTAGGCATGAAAGCCAGCTGGGTGAGTTTGGGCCAATCACCAGGAGACAGGGAGTTCTAGTCCTGCCTTAGACATAAAAGCTGGCTGGGTAACTTTGGACCAATCACTAGGAGAAGACTGAATTTGAATCCCACTTTAGGCATGAAGGTCAGATGGGTGGACCTTGCCTCACCTCTCAGCTCTAGGATGGAGGCAACAGCAAACTTAATAACCACAGCAAAACAACAACAAAAAAAGATTGTGACCCTCCTAGACCTTCTTTCCAGAACTCATGGCTTCTCCCTTCTTCCTCTCTTGGCTTCTGTTTGTGCAGGGTTTGTTTCAGGGAGCTGGAAAACTACTCAAACCCAAAGCAGTGATGATCACCTATGGAGTAAGTGTTTTGCTTCGGGATGTTGTACGTTTAGTAATCAAAAAGCATCGGGAGATTAGCTACTCCTGATTCTCCCAGGGCCGATTCAAGGTGAAATAATCTGGTTTTGGAGCTTGGCATTCTGCCTCGCCATTAATGAAATTATTTAAATTGATTTCCTTGCTTCTATTTTTTCTTTCGAGCAGAGATTTCCAAACTTGGCAACTTTAAGACTTGTGGACTTCAACTCCCAGAATTCTCCAGCCAGCGTAGCTGGAATTCTAGCATAGAATTCTGGGAGTTGAAGTCTTAAAGTTGCCAAGTTTGGGGACCCCTGCTTTAGACCGGAGGGCATGGATGCTCTCGATAAGGGAGAGACTCCCCACTCTGTTGGAGGATGACTTTATCTAACAATTTGTGTTGTTGTTGTTGTTTTGCTTCTGTGCTCCATAGCCCTACGCAGTGAATGGTTCCATCACTCCACAGAGCAACGTGGATTTCGATTACAGGTTGAGGCAGAGGTGAGCAATGCAGAGCTTGACCAGGGGGGTTAGGTGGGAGAAGTGGAGGGAGGGAAAGTAAAAAAAAGTCAGGAGGGCAGTACAACTACGCAGAAATAGTTTTTAGTTTGCAGAATTATTTTTTTAATAGAAGGCTAATGATCTTCCTTCCTTCCTCTTCTTCCTCCTTCTCTTTCTATTTTCCTTCCTTCCTCTGCTTCCTTCTTCTCCTCTTTCTCCTCTACATTTTCCTTCCTTCCTCTCCTCTTTCTCTTTCTTCCTTCCATTTTCCTTCCTTCCTTTGCTTCCTTCTTCTCCCTTTTCTCCACTTTCTCCTCTCCATTTTCCTTCCTTCCACTCCTTTCTCCTCCTTCTCCTCTTTCCATTTTCCTTCCTTCCTTCTTCTCCTTCTTCTTTTTCCAT
>NW_020769332.1:8155948-8166638 GCF_900518735.1 Pseudonaja textilis | reverse complement strand
CTCTTTCCATTTTCCTTCCTTCCTTCTTCTCCTTCTTCTTTTTCCATATTCCTTCCTTCCTTTGCTTCTTTCTTCTCCTCTTTCTCCTCTCTATTTTCCTTCTTCCTCTGCTTCCTTCTTCTCCCTTTTCTCCACTTTCTCCTCTCCATTCTCCTTCCTTCCTTCCACTCCTCTTTTCCCTCCTTTCCGTTTTCCTTCCTTCTTCTCCTCCTTCCTTCCTTCCTTCCTTTCCTTCCTTCCTTCCTTCCTTCCTTCCTTCCTTCCTTCCTTCCCCTTCTCTTTTTCTTTCCCTCCCTCCCTCCCTCTCTCTACCAGCAATCCATCTTGGGGACTCAGGGACGTGGCTGTCCTGCAACAGCTTGCTGAAGCCAACGGGATGCGGTTGGAAAACATGGTAGGCTGAATGGAGAAAAGTATCCCGTTCTGTTTAAAACTGGAAAAGGGACACTTTTAACTTGGGCTGCAGTTTTAGTTCCAGTTTCAGCTTTCCTGTTTTAAGTTTTAGTTTTGCTTTGGTTTTAATTTTGCTTCAGATTTACAGTTTTTTTTTTTTTGCTTTGCTTCAGTTTTATCATGTTAGCTTTACGCTTTTAGTTTTAGTCTTAGCTCAAGTTTTACAGTTTTAGTGCTAGTTTTACAATATTAGTTTTCATCTGGACAGGGGAATATCCCAAAGTCAAGATGCCCCTTGGTTATTTTGATCAACCCCTGCAAAAAAAAAATCCCTGCCTGAATGACACCCCTGTGCAGCCTAATTTCTACCTGCAATTTCACCGGGCAACAGCCTCTTCCAATTTGTTAACTTTTGCCTAAAAATAAGCTGAGCTTCTCTCTTATACGCTGACCAATCCTTTGTCCAGCTAAATTCTTTGGACTCCAGCTCCTTCTGCTGATCTCTGGGTGCCCAATGCCTCCTGGTTCCTAAGAGGGGTTCTCTTAAAGCCTGGCATCAATTGCAATTTTATTGCCTAGAATAACCACAAGAGTTTCTGCTTCCAGGTCGACATGCCGGCAAATAACAAGTGCCTCATTTTCCGCAAACACTAAGTCGCTGGACTGCTGTCTCCACGAAGGAACTTCATGGACCACTTTGAAATTCTACGGAAGTCTTCTCCCTTGGCAGGATTTCTTCTGCTGAGCTCTGCTTCTTGACACATCCACGAGGAAGTGCTTATGGGGTATTGGGACCAAGTGCCATCATCAATTCATAACTGGGGGAGAAAAAAAACTTTCTGCAAGAATTGTGGTCCAACAGAGATGGTTGCTCTTGACTTTCTCTGGTGGACAGAGAGTATGCTAATGGCTCTTTGGAGTTGGGGGCTAGATGCTTGCATCCTTGGACAAAGGAGAGTTGGAGGACCACTGTTGTTCATGCAATGGCTTGGCCAGTGTGGTCATGCACTTATCTGCCTTGGGTATTAATGCTTTAGAATCAGTTTTGGCTCCTGGGTTATGGCACTCGCATCACAAATTTAGAGGCACCCCTCCAGCTCAGAAACAGGGTATGTAAACATATCAGGGTACATTAAACTCAGTTAACCAGACCGTCTCCCTAATTAAACCTCTGGTTAACCAGCTGCATGGTAGTTTGGTAGTCCTCCATAACAAACCCTGCTTGGTGGATTCGGAACACTGCACATTGTAACCAAAGTTTGAAATCCTGGTATTTCAAATTCAGGATGCTTTAAAAAGGTCTGCGGGTTTTGATTTGGGCAGCATGGTGAGCCGCAAATCCTGGTTAATACACGACGGCTGGGATTGGGAGGTGGACTGAGCGATTTTGCTGGTTGTGATGAGGTTGTGGCTTTGGAGAAAGGTTATGAGTAGAGGCTTCGGAGTGGCAATTTGGGAAGAATGCCTTAAGACAGGGCAACTTGTGGATTTCAACTCCCA
This sequence comes from Pseudonaja textilis, assembly GCF_900518735.1. The sequence continues at coordinate 8,164,745 of NW_020769332.1, read as the reverse complement.
GAATTCTCCAGCCAACAGAATTCGGAGAGCTGAAGTCCACAAATATTAAAAGTGGCTGAAGTTACATGCTCTGGCTTTAAGAAGTCTGGAACGTAATTTTTCCTCCTAAGTTACTAAAATGTTTGCCGTTTATTTCAGCGGAAGGGAAAATCCACGACTCTCTAATTTGCATGTAGAATACTCTCTCCCTCTAGTGGTGATGTGTGGCATATCCATGTTTCTTTAATTATTTGGGTGATGTGTGATAACCCTCAAAAAATAGCCTCGGCTAAAAATCAAGGTAATGTCAGCTTACATCATCTGTGTTGCATTTGGGTGCAAATAAATATAACGTTTTGGCATTCCTACACGAATATCCCTTGGTTGTTATCCAGTTCACTATCTACAGTGGAGCCATTTGGAAAGGTAAATCTGATAGTGCGTCACCAGGGGGCAGTATTCGATCACGTTTGTCTGGGCTCAAAAGCTAAGCAGGGTCTGTCCTGGTTGCAACTTGGATGGGCCTTCAAAGAACTCTAGGGCTGTAGGGAAACCGTAAAACAGCTTCCAAAATGTGAAATAAAACACTTCCACACACCCACTCAATTTACATAGTCCTCAACTTAAAATCTGTCACTTAGCAACTATTATGATAGGACCCCCCCCCAAAAAAAAAGTTACTTATGACCTGGTTCTGAAGTTCCAGTGGCCACACACAAACACACACACACACACACACACAATCTTGCAGTATATGACAATATTATAGGTGCTTAGCAACCAGTGCTCGTTAGGGCCATTTGCAGCACCTTAGAGTCAAATGACCATGATTTATGATATTTTTTTATCCCCAGAAATTGGCAATTGCCCTCCTAGGAAGGGCTAGGAAACTAGTCCTCAAGAACAGTGATAATTTGTCTAAGGAAAGAATTTGCCACCCTGAAAGGATTTTTTAAAAGAGCGTCCATTTGACCTCCACTGTAAAATTGAGAAGAAACCTGGTTTGTTGGTTTAATTAATCTTCATTTCACAAAGATTGGAGCAGCTGAGAAGGGTGTACAGCAGTGGGACCTAGTGGTTGCAGTTAAGTTACAGCTCACACAAAATCAGACGGTAGACTGATACAAGCACTGGCCAGCCCTCCTCATAGTAGAGTTCAGATTGTGACAGAAAAAAAACACGTATTTTTAAAAATAAATAGAGCTGGCCTGGACTGAAGATGGGAAATGTAGATTACCCTTCATCAACTGTTTTCACCCAGCACATTAAACCAGGTCACTTAACAAGCCTACTACAACAGCCCCTCTGTGGATGGAAAAGGGCACCAGGTCATCGGTTCATCTTCCCACCCGTCCTTCGTTTCTATGACAACCGTAAGGATGGCTCTGCCTTTGAAGAGGGGGGCGGCGTTTCTCTTGCCTGTTCTACTTTCCCTCCCCTCAAGCCCACCTTAGTCCTGAAACCGGTTGAACAACTCGCAGGTCTTCTTCTCCAGAAGCTCATAAATCTTCTTGACCCGCTTGTCGTTGGCAGTCCGGACATAGCTGTTAGGGTCAAGGACAGCCATGCCGTCGTGAACTTCTCCCATGATGATGAGAGGCCCATCCTCCATGGTCATGTTGGGACAGGGGCAGTTCCAGTCCATGTCGGTCAAGGTGACTTCCAGGTACTTGATGTCGAAGAACTTGAGGCCCATCTTCTCATCCTTGAGGACGTCGTCCAGCGCAAAACGGGCGATCCCGGAATCTTGATCCTCGATGATCTCCATCAGCCGCCCCACGATGGCGAAATCGCTGCGGCAAAGGCTCAACACCATCTTGCTTTTCAGGCGACATGCTTTGCACAGCAAGGTCTTGGGGAAGGGACAGGTGTCCTCGCAGCTCTCCTTGCTGTCGAAGTTGTTCTCGTTGCCCTCGCAACCGCCGTAGATGAAGGAATGGCACTGCTTCATCAGGTGGTTGTAGGCCCAGCGAGGTTCCCAGTTCTTACAGGGTCCTTGCACCATGGGGAGGGTACACAGGTTGACCGTGCTGCTGACGCAAGCCAGTTGACACTCCTCGTAAGTGTTGAAGCGGTTCTGGTTTGCTCCGCAGCCACCGTAACGGAAAGTCACACAGGAGCCCTTTTTGGAGTCAAAATACCAACGGGTTTGGTAGGCCTCACAGTCCTGGGTATCGGGTTCCCGCAAGCATTCTTCGGGCGGGAGTTTCACCGTGCTGGAAGCTCTCGGTTCTCCTCTGGCATGTTCTTTCTTGACCACCGAGAGTGGGAAGTCTGCTCGCAGGAGACCGGCAGAATTCCTGGCAGTACACGTGTAGATTCCAGCATCTTCTGGCTGAGCATTGTAGATGACCAACTGCCCAATGTTGGTCACCACCATGTTGCCATACATCTGATCGGGCCGCATGATGAAGTTCTCCTGATGGTCGCTTTGCTTCTCCCAGGTGATGTCAGGACGGGGACGCCCGCTCACATCACAGTGGAAGCTCACGGTGCCCCCCACGTAGACAAGCTGGTGGAAAGGGTTGTTGTAGAGAGCCGGAGGGATAGGCAGCTCCGGAGAGGCCCCAGGGGTGGGGTGAGTGGTGGTCTCCACCGGCACCGGGCTAGTATTGGGCCAGGTAAAGATATACTTGCATGGCACCACTGCCAGGCTGATGCCCCGGATACAGGCCTCGGCATCCATGTAGCACTTGTTGTAGTAGGTGAGTCCATCAGAGGCGCAGGTGAAGTTGGGTTCCTTCTCACACCTGTCCTTGCACTTGCAGACTGGTTGCCCATCCCAAATATCACAGTCCGAGCCCTGCTGGGTACAGACAAAGCTCTCGCAGGTGGCTTCCTGCACCTGTTCCAAGGAAGAGAGGCTTCCATCGGCGTAACGGGCAGCCACGCAACTCCGCAAGCCGCAAACGTTGGTGCAGCATTTCTCAAAGCCTTCGCAGTCCTGTCGAGGAAACAAAGGCAGGGTGTTCAAATGCAAGGCTGCTGCTTCTCGGGAGGTTTATCACACAGGTGGAACATACCTTGTCTAACAAGTCTAACAAGAGTCTGCCTGTTGTAATGGTTGGTGCAAGCCCATGGTGCTAACCCGCTACTGACCAAGGTTTACAGGATTGCATTATGCTGGTTTGCTAAGCATTCTGGATATTTCAAACAGCACAATAAACAGCAGCAAGTTTGGACTTAGCATATTGTACCAATAGAAGCTATGAATGTCTATAAATGTATGTGCGTATGAATGTACACTGCTCAAAAATATAAAGGGAACACTTAAACAACACAATGTAACTCCAAGACAATCACAGTTCTATGAAATCAAACTGTCCACTTAGGTAGCAACACTGATTGACAATCAATTTCACACACTGTTGTGCAAATGGAAGAGACAACAGGTGGAAAGCAGAGGCAGTTAGCAAGACATCCCCAATAAAGGAGTGGTTCTGCAGGTGGTGGCCACAGACCGCTTCTCAGTTCCTATGCTTTCTAGCTGATGGTTTGGTCACTTTTGAATGCTGGCGGTGCTTTCACTCTAGTGGTAGCATGAAACAGAGTCTACAACCCACACAAGTGGCTCAGGTAGTGCAGCTCATCCAGGATGACACATCAATGCAAGCTGTGTCAAGAAGGTTTGCTGTGTCTGTCAGCATAGTGTCCAGAGCATGGAGGCGCTACCAGGAGACAGGCCAGTACATCAAGAGACGTGGAGGAGGCCGTAGGAGGGCAACAACCCAGCATCAGGACCGCTACCTCTGCCTTTGTGCAAGGAGGGACAGGAGGAGCCCTGCCAGAGCCCTGCAAAATGACCTCCAGCGGGCCACAAATGTGCATGTGGCTGCTCAAACAGTCAGAAACAGACTCCATGAGGGTGGTATGAGGGCCCAACATCCACAGGTGGGGGTTGTGCTTACAGCCCAACATCGTTCAGGACATTTGGCATTTGTTAGAGAACACCAAGGTTGGCAAATTCGCCACTGACGCCCTGTGCTCTTCACAGAGGAAAGCAGGTTCACACTGAGCACATGTGACAGACGTGACAGGGTCTGGAGACGCCGTGGAGAACGTTCTGCTGCCTGCAACATCCTCCAGCATGACCGGTTTGGCAGTGGGTCAGTAATGGTGTGGGGTGGCATTTCTTTAGGGAGCCGCACAGCCCTCCATGTGCTCACCAGAGGTAGCCTGACTGCCATTAGGTACCAAAATGAGATCCTTAGACCCCTTGTGAGACCATATGCTGATGCGGTTGGCCCTGGGTTCCTCCTAATGCATGACAATGCTAGACCTCATGTGGCTGGAGTGTGTCAGCAGTTCCTGCAAGACGAAGGCATTGATGCTATGGACTGGCCCGCCCGTTCCCCAGACCTGAATCCAATTGAGCACATCTGGGACATCATGTCTCGCTCCATCCACCAATGCCACGTTGCACCACAGACTGTCCAGGAGTTGGGGGATGCTTTAGTCCAGGTGTGCGAGGAGATCGCTCAGGAGACCATCCACCACCTCATCAGGAGCATGCCCAGGCATTGTAGGGAGGTCATACAGGCACGTGGAGGCCACACACACTACTGAGCCTCATTTTGACTTGTTTTAAGGACATTACATCAAAGTTGAATCAGCCTGTCGTGTTTTTTTTCACTTTAATTTTGAGTGTCACTCCAAATCCAGACCTCCATGGGCTGCTAAATTTGATTTCCATTGATAATTTTTGTGTGATTTTGTTCAACTATGTAATGAACGAAGTATTTAATAAGAATATTTCATTCATTCAGATCTAGGATGTCTTATTTTTGTGTTCCCTTTATTTTTTTGAGCAGTGTATATAAAAATAAGAGCTAACTCCACTCCCTTCTAGCACTGATGATGTTACCTAGTTTGGTAGTGAAATGTCTGCAAGAAAACCACCAAGCTCAGAGAGCACCAAAGTCTCCATAGTCCTCCTCCTCTTCCCTCTCCATAAACCCAACTCCCTTCTAGCACTGATGATGTTACTTAGTTTGGCAGCGAAATGTGTGCAAGAAAACCACCAAGCTCAGAGAGTACCAAAGTTTCCATAAGTCATAATTGTACTCCTCCTCCTCCCTCTCCACAAACCTGACTCCCTTCTAGCACTGATAATGTTACATAGTTCGGTAGCGAAATGTCTGCAAGAAAACACACCAAGCTCAGAGAGCATCAAGGATTTTACTTTAGCAATGTTGTGTGAATCCAGCCACTACTTAGCTTCTCTTGCTGCTCCAAATCATAGTTCCCACATTTGTGTCTTGCTGAATGCTTGCTCACCATTGACTGGGTTCCCGTTACACAGCCTTAAATAATTATTTTTAAACCACACATCAGGGTGGATTTGACCATGTTGGCTGGCTGGGGGATTTTGAGAGTTGGAAGTCCACAAGTCTTCAAGTCGCCAAGGTTGGACATGCCTCATTCTAGGCAATTCTACATCTTCCCCAAGCAAATGCCCAGGGATCGATAAGAAACCCCCCAGCCCAGTTTACAACCAGACGTTTGATCCTTAACACACCGCCGACAAAGATCCATTTTCCTCTTCAGCAGCTGCTGTTCATTAGAAGGAACCTTCTCACCTCCTGCCCTCCAGCGTGGACACACTTGCTTTGGGTCTCCGTTTAATTCCTCCCACCCGCCCGCCAGTTCCACCACCTAAAGAGCCTCACCAGTTGCTCTGTGGCCGAATTTTTAATCCAGTAAAGCCAGGGAGGGGTGTGATTTCACCCCACTCCACAACTACGCGGTGGCTTTTTGTACGCTTTCCCGAGCTTGCTTGTAATCGCTAGTTTGGGGAGAAGGAATGTGGGAGAAACACAGAGCTGTAGAAGGCAAGAGGACTTTCTCCTGGGAGTTGACATCTGGTCAACCCCACAGACGACTCCGAAAGGGTTTTGCCACTGCTTCCACCCCCCCAAAAAAATTTCCCTCACTTCTCATGGGTGCCAGCCCTTAGGTGGGCAGTTTCAAAAACTGAGCAGTATTTAAAAACTGAAGGAAAAATGCCCTCTTTGGTTTAAGTATGAAGTGCGTATCTTTCGGCGCCCAAGAAAACCACCGTAACCTTCTACGAACTCTGATAAGGAAGCCTGTCTCCGATACAAGGTTAGAAGAGAGCTTATGAAGGCTACTGACTTGACACAATCAGGGCGAATTCACTCAAGAATCCTGATTCGGTCCGGGGAGCCGAAGATTTGCCTGAATGTCTAACAGGAGGCCCCCAAACGACCTTACTAAAGGTTTACACGCTCCTTAAAACGAGGCTGGGAACGGAATAGGGACGGAACACCTCCCTCCTCGGAACATGGTCAAAGCTCTTGTCTTTTGTCATCAAAAAGCAAATTGGAGCTACAGAATCCCAGTTCCAGTGAACCACAGAAGGCAGTTGGGGTGGGGGAATCTACCCAGGATCTGCTCAAAATCCATTTCTGGGATCCGTTAAGGAGCTTCCTGAACTAGAGATGCGCGAGGCTCCGCTGTCCAGCTGATGCACACTTAAAATCCACCCCAAAAAGGTCCAACTTGGAGAGAATCTTTTCACCACTTCTGGGTGAGAAGCTGCCCTGTTCACCCACCCCCATCTTCTATCTTTACCCCTCCACACACACACACACACCCCTTCATCTGTGTCTTATGCCCCCCCTTCCTTCCACCCCCCAAGAACGACCCAAGCCTTCTGCTCCGTCCAGACTGGAGATGCGCCCGGGGAACAGCGCCCGCTGTGTGCGAAGTCTCACCTGGTCGGTTTGGCACTCCCGTTCACAGGTGCTCTGAGCGTCCACCCAGAGGTTTGGGTTCAGCTGGTTGGGACACATCCCCAGGTGGTTGGTTCTGATTGGCTGGAGGCTGGCCCCTTCTGCCAGGATGGGGAGCAGAGAGAGGAGAAGTGAAGGCAGCATGGGGTCCAGATGCAGCCCTGATCTTCGAAGCTTTCCCGGGCAGCCTGCTGCCTTCCGTCGCTTCCCTGTAGGAGCCCAGAAAAGCATCCGGCTGAAGCAGGCTCCTGTAAACTATCTGTCTCTCTCCCTCACCCTACCAGGAACAGTCTTCCACTCTGCCCTGTGTGATAGACAAAACAATCACATTTGCAAAGAGAGGAGGTGGAGGGGGGAGAGAGAGAGAGAGAGAGAGAGAAGGAGAGAGAAAGAGAGAGAGAGAGAGAGAGAGAGAGGAGGTAGCAGTCTGATGAAGGAGACACCCAAATAAAAATAAAAAGTGCTACTTTCTCCCCCCCGGAGAATCTTTTCATCTTCTCAGCATCCTTCGGGTCTAGGGTCCATGCCAGGCAGTGCCCCGAAACTCGCCGGGCCTTTCCCAAGCCAGCATCTTTGACACAGGATCACCCTTCACAAGAACTGCCTCCCGTTTTTTTTCCAACTTTCACCCCAGCACGATTTCTTTTGTCTTTTCTCTTGTCTCTTCCTCACTCAACAGGGTCTTCTCTCTCGAGTGCAATTGTCGTTGTTTGCAAACAACCACCACCACTGGGGCGGGGGGGTTTGTCGGGGGGCAGAGGGCTGGCTCTTGGATCCGGATCACGAGCAAATCACCCAGAGTTGCGTTGGAAAAACAACAAAAGCATAAACCCCCCAAAGGAAATCCTTTCTTAAGATTTGGGGAGTAGAATTTTGGGAGCATCGGAAACCTGGCCAGCTGCTAACAGGGTTATAAAGCTCTTCTGTTTGTGTGTGTGTGGGGGGGGGTGGGGGAGCAGAGCAGGAGGAAGAGAAGGAGGAGGAGGAGGGGGGGGTCTGTAACCTGAATCTTTCCTTCTCACCCGTGTCTAGGATTTGGGAATAGAAAAGAAGCTGACCTCAGATGCTAACCCTGTCTGGGTTGACCGACTGAGCAAACACGAGCAGAAGATCAAAGTTGGGGGAATGAAGGAACCTTATGGAGCCCTCTGGCTTCCCAAAAAGACAGCAAAACACACACACACCCTTTCTCTCTCTCTCTCACGCACACACACACAGAAGGAATGGATTTTTTTGAGATGAGAGAATATCAGAAGGTCTCCTGCCCCTGAGGAACGAGGCTGACCATAGGGAGGTTTGGTCAAGACGAGGCCTCTGGTACCACTACCTGGGGGTATTTTTTTACACGGGAGAAGCAGGAGAAAGCCAAGTCTCCGAAGCCAAGTTGGTGAACATCAAGTTTCAGTGCCAATGATAGACATTTAGCTGAGAAGGTGGTAGGTGATGGAAGCGAGGAATGTCTAACTTCCTAATGATGGAAACCTTGGTAGGGATTCAGGAGGAGGAGGAGGAGGAGGAGGAGGGATGAGCTGAAGAGGGGTTGTGCACAAGAGATGCCCTCGCAATCTGAGCGATTTGGAGTCAGAGAATAACAAGAGGTGGGAGGGACCTTGGAGGTCTTCTAGTCCAACCCCACCCCTTCTCAATCAGGAGACCCTGCACCATTCCAGACCAACGGCTGTCCAGTCAAGGCCTCCAGTGATGGAGCAGCCACAACTTCTGAAGGCAGGATCGAAACTGCTGGCGGGTCGGCAAGAGTTGGCCTGCAATTCTGCATTCTAACCACTGTGCCACCGCGACGGCTTTCGATCAGAGTTGGAAAGTTGCTTCACACAGGGGTCTCTGGCGATGATGAGTTGATTCTTGACTCTAGGACAGGGGTTTCCAACCTTGGGGACTTTAAGCCTGGTGGACTTCAACTCCCAGAATTCCCCAGCCAGCAAAGCTGGCTGGGGAATTCTGGGAGTTGATGTCCACCAGGCTTAAAGTCCCCAAGGTTGGAGACGCCTGTTCTAGTGTCCACCAGGCTTAAAGTCCCCAAGGTTGGAGACCCCTGTTCTAAT